>JAVSBV010121524.1:0-19065 GCA_033117975.1 Parotocinclus spilosoma | reverse complement strand
AATGAGGGTTCAGGTGAGGGTTGGTGAGGGTTCAGATGAGGGTTCAAGTGAGGGTTGAGGTGAGGGTTGAGGTGAGGGTTGAGGTGAGGGTTGAGGTGAGGGTTGAGGTGAGGGTTGAGGTGAAGGTTTAGGTGAAGGTTCAGGTAAGGGTTCAGGTTAGGGTTCAGGTAAGGGTTCAGGTGAGGGTTCAGGTGAGGGTTGAGGTGAGGGTTCAGATGAGGGTTCAGATGAAGGTGAGGGTGAGGGTTTAGAACAGATCTCATGTTGCTTTGCACTTTTGTTAGTGTATGATTTGAGGAACATATTATGGATACGTTTTCCTGCTCACACAGAGAGAATCCAGCAGAAGCTTCCTGTTTAATCAGGGCCTGTAATTAGGCATCACTCACAGGGACATCATGGTGACTCAGGGGGGGCGGGGGGGCGGGGCAACAATTACAATTGGTACTCAGCCTCTATTGTAAGATCTGTGAGGATTTAATGAGCTTCGTCCTGACGAGCTTCAGTTATAAACTATTTCATTCTGAGTGTCTCCTCTTTTCTCCACCTTCCTTATTCCCAGTCCCTCCTCACACCAGCTGTGTGTGTGTGTGTGTGTGTGTGTGTGTGTGTGTGTGTGTGTGTATATGTGTTCGTTCACTGGGGCTCGGTGTGTAGCAAGAAGGTCCTGGGTTCGATCCCAGGGCAGAGGTCTTTTCTGTGTGGAGTCTGCCTGGGTTTACTCTGGGTACTTCGGTTTCCTCTCACAGTCCAAAGACATGTGTTAGGTTAATTGGTGTCTCTAAAGTGGGCTTAGTGTGTGTGTGTGTGTGTGTGTGTGTTCCTACGATAAATAGGCGCCCCATCTAGGGTTGTTCCTGTCTTTGTGCCCAGAGTTGCCGGCTGGGCACCGACTGGCCCATGACCCCGTGTGGAATAAGGTCCGGACTTTGTCCTTCTGTAACTGTTGTTTGTGTGCTCGGGGTCCTTCTCTTAGCCCATGACCCACTCTCTCTTAGGATTCAGTTCATGGACAAAAATATTCTGAATTTGTCGTTCAAGTTTAAGCTATTGAGACTGATCCTACCACCAGCACGTTTCACAGATCAGATAGGGTTCTTATGCTGGATTTAAACTATCTCCAAACATGAATCTTCCTGTTTACTGATCTCCTCCTGATTCAGGAACATCAACCACTGTGAGACAGGCCTTTAGTTGTTTGGAAGTTACCCTGTGTTCCTTTGTGACCTCGTGGGTTATTACCTGTTTCTTGTTTTATTTTTGGTTCTTGCTTTGGTTCTGGTTCAGATGGTGATGCAGGCAAATTTCTGGTTCTTGTTCTGGTTCTTGTTTTGGTTCTGGTGTTGTTGCAGATGATATTCTGAATCTGGTTCACTGTTTGGTTCTGGTTCTTTTTCTGGTTCTTGTTTTGGTTCTGGTTCTGATGTTGATGCAGACAAGGTTCTGGTTCTTGATTTGGTTCTGGTTCTTGTTTTGGCTCTGGATCCGAACTTGATGTGGATGATGTTTTATTTTGGTTCTTGTTTTGGTTCTGGTGTTGATGAAGATGATGTTCTGAATCTGGTTTGCTGTTATGATTCTGGTTCTTTTTCCGGTTCTTGCTTTGGTTCTGGTTCTTGTTCTGCTTCTGGTTCTTGTTCTGGTTTTGGTTCTTGTTTTGGTTCTGGTTCTTGTTTTGGTTCTGGTTTAAGAGGTTGTGGATCTGAGCTACGGTTGCTCCTCTGCATTTCTTACAGTTGGTTGGAGAAGATCACACAGGGCCCACTGATGGTTCCTATAGCAGTTCCTGGTAAAAGTCACAGAGCTTCAGTACGGATCCATTATTGATCCATTATTGATTATTAGTGCTGTATGATTGATTTGATTTAGATCATTTTATATTTCCTGCAGCCTGGATCGATTCCTAGCGAGCGACAGATGAAACGGTTATTTTTATCGCTAAAACAGCCAGGGTTTTGATTTTCATGGATCTTCTGAAGGTCTGGTGTCTCCACGTGGCAGCTTTTCTAAGGTGTTAATAACAGGTTTTATGTGTAGGATGTGAGAGCAAAGCCATTTTTAACTTGTGTTATAAAAATCTTCATTGTGAGGAACATTAACATGAGATCTAAAATCTGCTTATAAATACATTTACATAAAGACAGAGATTCATCATCATCATCATCATCATCATCATCATCATCATCATCATCATGGTTCGTAATGAGGAGGATCAGATGATCCTTAAGAGGAGAGAACTTACCATATGTGAGGGGTTCTGATAAAAGCCGGCTCTTCTCTCCACAGCAGGCACCGAGCCACGGCCGGTGGAAGCCAAAAAAATCAATAGCCTTTCAAAAGACAAAAACCTCTGGAAAAATGTTTCCAAAAATCTCACTTTTGAAAAAACACAGACATTTTTAACCCTGTCCCAGCCCCAGCTCAACACCTGTCCCAGCGAGAAGCTCCTGCACCTGGTATATTAAAGTAAAAGTTCAGACTAATAGGTTTATTTGAGAAGTATACAGTAGAAGTCTACAGTTCATCATTTGTTTAAAAAAGCTAAAAGCCACCCCTCCGAATTTACTTACCACCTTTTAGCCATCACATAACCATTACATAACCATGATCTAACTGCCATTTAACTATAACCTAACCATCACATACCAATCAACTAACCTTCACCATCACCTATTCATCATCTAACCCTCAACTAACCATCACCTTACCATTCAGTAACCTAACCATCACCTAATCAACATCTAACCCTCAACTAACCATCACCTTACCATTCAGTAACCTAACCATCACCTATTCATCATCTAACCCTCAACTAACCATCACCTTACCATTTAGTAACCTAACCATCACCTAATCAACATCTAACCATGATCCAGCTGTCAATTAACTGTCATCTAATATCACCTAATCTACATCTAACTCTCAACTAACCATCATCTAACCATTACTTATCCATCATCATTTAACCATCATCTAACATCACCTAATCAACATCTAACTCTCAACTAACCATCATCTAACCATTATCCGACTGTCAACTAACCATCATCTAACCATTACTTATCCATCATCATCTAACCATCATCTAACATCATCTAACCATTACTTAACTATTATCTAACCTTTTTCTGACCATTACCTAAACATCAGCAAACCTAAACATTAGCTAGCCATCATCTAAATCCCCTAACTGTTGAGTAACCATGAGATAACCCTCCTCTCCTAATCTCCTAACCACCAACCATCATGTGCCGTCCTCAACACCTACTGTCTTCCAATCTTTACCATCTAAGCTCTACCTAACCCTCACCACCCTAATCATGATTATGTCACCTAACCATCACCTACCCATTACCTGATTGTTACTTACAAACATCTCCAGTAATGTAGGTTTCCTCGCATCTCAGTGGAGTCCGGGCAGGTCTGCTGGTACCCTTGACTTTCTGGCTGCCTTCTGCTGTAAGCCGGATTACTGCCAGTTTTGCCTGAGGCTGGGACCGTGGCTGTCATGGAACCAACCCTGACCTCACCTTACGTATGATGTACATGATCTACATTATGTACTTTACTCACTGTATCTGCAATGTTCTCCGTTTATTCTCCTTTATATTTATATATCAGTGTGAGAACATTTTAGGATCTTGGTGATTCTTGTATTAGTAGCTCAATCGTAACCAGGTGCAGATCATGAAGTTTAGTGAACTGTAGGTTTATCTCGGATCCCACAGGACCTGAGGAGCAGAAGAGTAACGTTCGATGTGTTAAATGGCCGTTTGGAAATGGGATTTTCTCAGCTGAGGAACGCTCAAGCTCAGCTGGACCTGGTGCATGAATAGGGATCTGTGCGAGGCTCGATTTAATTAGCTCGCCAGCGCAATGCACAATTACTCTCAGCTGATTGGCTTCTCTTTAGCCCCGGTGCCACATGTAATGCCTCCATACACCAGCGTGCTGTAGCTAATGAGGCTTGGGTGAAATAAGTGGGTCAGCGCTTTGGGAAGGACCACCAGAGTTACCCACCTGCTCCCATGGTCTGGAGGGAACGCTGGACGTGGATTTTTGTAAAGTGAACAACTGGGGATAGAAAAATGCAGGAAATGTTTGAGATAAAATAAAAGGGGGAAATGGAATAAAGACAGACATAGCTATTCTGGATTTTTACCCTTCACACACACACACACACACACACACACACATATTGCACGTGCTTTATGAATGGCTGTACTTGTTGCCAGGCCATTCCCAAAATCCCCCAAAAGCCGTCCCCCATAGGGTCATGAATCCCGAAGCTAAAAGGACAAAGAGATTTTGTGTAGAAAAACACACCAGCTCTGTCCATCAGGGTCCAAATATAATCGGGTTCCTCTAGAGAGGTCAGAGCCAAGTGGCAGCTCATAATCCATCAAGTACCACGTTTGTTCTGCTCCAGAGAATTTCCTAAATGAGAAAGATGAGAATGAAGTTGTTTGGATGGAATCCATGTACAGAAGCCCATTTCATGTTTTTGTGTTATATTACATTATAGGAACTATTGCTCTGGGAGGAATCAATTTTATTCCATGTCGAGGAAAGTGTCAGCCTCAGAATACCTCAGAAAATCTCTCAGAAAGTATCTCTCAGAAAACACCTCAAATACCTCAGGAAACTGAGAATGTCCTAGAAAATACCTCAAAATACCTCAGAAAATGCCTCAGAATACTTCAAAGAATCTCTCAGAGATCACCTCAGAAATGCCTCAGAACACCAGAAAACACCTCAAAAATGCAACAGAACACCAAATAAACACCTTAGAATTGCATCAGAAACCAGAAAATGCCTGAGGACAACTCAGAAATGCATCAGACAATGAGAAAAGATTCCCATTTTATGTTTTTGTGTTATATTACATTATATGTAATATTGCTAAGCAAGGAATCATTTTTATTCCATGTCGAGGAAAGTGTCAGATAATGCCTCAGAATACATCAGAAAATGCACCTCAAAGAATCTCTCAGAAAGTATCTCTCAGACAAAACCTCAGAGATCACCTTAAAAATGCCTCAGAACACCAAAAAACACCTCAGAAATGCACCAGAACACAAACAAAACAGAAATGCATCAGAATGCCTCATAAAATCCCTCAGATCGCCTCAGATCACGTCAGACAATGTCACAGAAAATGCCTTCAGGAAAGTTTGTTCAACCTCCTAGATGAGAGAGAAGCAGTTTGGATGGAATCCATGTACAGAAGCCCATTTCAGGTTTAATGTTATATTACATTTTAGAAACTATTACTAAGGAAACATTTTTATTTCATGTAGAGGAAAGTGTGAGACAGTGCCTCAGAAAATGCTACAGAACACCCCAGAAGATGCCTAAAAAACGACGCAGAAAATGCCTGTCAGAAACCTGTTCAGAAAATGCGTCAGAACACTTGTCACAGAAAACACCTCAGGAAATTGAAAATGTCTCAGAAAACCTAAGGCAATTCCAACAATGTTTGTTCAGAGAATTTCCTAAATGAGAAAGATGAGAAAGAGGCAGTTTGGATGGAATCCATGCACAGAAGCCAATTTCATGTTTTTGTTATATTACATTATATGAATTATTAATAAGGAAGGAATCATTTTTATTCCATGTCGAGGAAAGTGTAAAAAAAAGCCTCAAAACGCCTCAAAGAATACCTCTGAAAAAAACGTCTCAGAGAACATCTCAGGACGCCTCAGAAATGGCATAAGAAACCACTTCAGAAAGGGCGCCTCAGAAACATATCAGACCATGAGAAAGGACAGAAAACAGAAAACACCTCGGGAAACTGAGAAAATGCCTCAGAAAACTCCAAGAAAGTTTCCTTAATGAATTAGATGAGAATGAAGCAGGATGGAATCCATTTTGTCATACAGTATTAATTTACAGGATTTATGACTAAGTGAGGAATCATTGTAGAGGATTCCCTCTGAAAATGCCTCAGAATGCCAAAGATCGCCTCAGAAAAAAGTCCCACAAAACACCCCAGAAAATGCCTCAGACAGTGCATTAGAAACCCCCTCAGAGTACTTTATAACAACCCAAAATCACACATCAACGCATCAAAAAATGCCAGAGAATGCCACAAAAAACACTCAGAATGCCCAAAAACACCCCAAAATGCCCACAAACTATGCCTCAGAAATCACCTCAGAAAATGCCAAGAACAGTGTTAGTTCTGAGTCTGAATGTATTAAGTGAAAATTATGATAATTAAGCTGTTTGGAATTGATGTACAGAAATCCGATCTGGGTTTTAATGTTACATTATTTTGTAGAAGTTATTTCTAAGGGATGTATTTATTTGTGGGTTTGTACCTGGTCAAAGTTCTGTCAGGCAAAAGTGGATAATTTTGGTCTCAGGACAGGCATCTTAAGCTTGGGAGAAGGTAGCAGGACATGGTCCTACCATCCAACAATGGTGGACGAGTTCCTGGTCTCAGGTCGTGTACCTTCAGTCTGGACCTTGGGGCATACCAGGACACTTCATTTTGCCATGGGTGGACACCTTACCTTCATTTGTATCTACTGCTCTCAGCCTTTGTCTTAGTCTTCGTTCAGGGACATATGAGGACCAATCCTGGATGGTCCAAAACATGGGTGAATCAAGGGTTTTTGGTCTCGGGGCATGTTCTGACACGCTCTGGGGAGTAAACGTCTGCAGAACATCTCTATCCTAAAGCTGCCCTGATCTCCACATGTAGGTGCTCTATGAAAGTGTGAGACTCATTATCACTCCGTTTCCATATCTCCCAGCATGTGAGGTCACTGTGGGTGTTAAATCATTTTTAGGATCGTTACCAAGTTAGATCATCCATCACAGAGACTTTAGAGAGCTACAGACTGAACCCGAGAGCACCAGACACTGCAAAGACACCTGCTAATGAGTAGAAGAGAATAATTTGGGGATTCTGCGTTAGTGTTCGGATCTTAAGCCGACCTGCTGTAAGGGTTGCGTCAGATTGTTATGAAGATGAAACGATTGAGCTATGAAAGGTTTGAGCTGTACCTTCTTGACAAATCAGGGATGAAAAAAAAAGTTATTTGGAGTTTGCGTTCCAGAACTTCTCTGATCCACCATCGGGGAGCGCAGGTGATCTCAGGGACATTACCCTACAGACCAATCAAAGGCACACAAAAACATCTTTATCACCTATATGTCTGGGTTTGTTATGGAGCTCTGAGGCTTGGATCCAAGTTCAGTCTGGAAGAACCTATGCGAGATGGATAAAAACAGAACAGGGAGGACTTTTCGGAAGTAAATAAGTATGTTTGATTTTAGTCCAAAACATTTGTGGTGTCCAACAATTTGGACGTCTCCATGAGTGGGTCGTAAATGCAGTATCATCTAGAACCTCCACGTTTGGTCTAGGTTCATTTGAACCAGATTGGCTGGACTTGAGTACGACCCATTATAGCTTCTGTGAAGTTTATATTTTGGCCTGCCTGTTGGTTCCAGCTCTATCAGGCTGGATTTGGATCGTTTGTTGATTCGTCCTCTGGGACATGGACCAAAACTTCCAGTTGGGAGACGTTTGGCTTAAGAGTGAGAGGCAGCAGAACGATTAAATACAGTTGACTAGATCTGGGCCATTTTGGATCAAGTTCTTCGTGTTTTGATGGCCAAATTAGAGCCTAGCTGGGAAACGGGGTACTCTGGGCTAACGGTATGATTGTGTTTGCCAAAAATGAGACACATACTGTATGTGCTAGAGGGTGTTTTGGAGCTGGGAGATGAGATGTTTCACTCTTTTACACTTGTGATCATATTAGTGTGGATTATCTGCTATCTACAGGTCATGGTCATGGTGAAAGCAGATCCTGGTGTTTGTTTCTCTGCCTTCTCATGCATCTCTCTTCCCATGCGGTCGCTCCTGAGCTGGCTGTGTTGTTCAGGAAAGGAGCTGATTGATGGATTTGTGTGAACTTTCTGCACTCAGGAGCTCTCTGGAGAACTTCCGGACAATCACAACAGTCCTGCATGACCTGCAGGCATTTGCAACTCTCTTTACCCGTCTCGCGGGGTTCGAGGGTTCTTTGGCTGATGTGGTGTTTTTGATGAATAATGCACCATCAGCAGGTACCTTTTTTCGAGGCCGTAGGCAGTTTCGTGTTTTAAGAGCCGAAATGGAAGCCGCGGTCCTGATTCCAGCAGGTCAAAGGTTCCATAATAGGGCCTGTTTAAACCCAGAATGATACCGTTACGGCATGCGCTGAAATATATTCGGTCCATAGAGGGGGGATCAGGGTGGCACTGGCAACTCCAGTATCTATCTGTTGACCTGAACTCCAAAAGCTGCTTAATTTAGTATGGAATACAATAATGGATGATCTAATCATCTCCAGAAGTCAGGTGTCCGAGTGAATTTAGGAGGTTTGGAGGTGTGGGTTGTAGAGGTGTCGTAAAGGTTCATTCTGATCTCCTTGAGAAAGATGCATTCGGGTCCAAAAACCTTTCAGAGGAACCCGTGAGGCAGGCATGAAAATAAAATGAGTGACAGCAAAGGAACTTCAGAAACCTACAACGATGCTCTCATGTCCCAAAAATGAAATGAGAATGTTAGGATGGGGCATCCCGGAGATCTCGTAAGACCAATCCTGGTCTCGCTAAATCCCCAGGATCCCTAACAAGATTTTAAGATTATCTGGAGCCCATAATGCAGTAACCACAGACAGACAACGACTGACAGTAACAAAAGGACATTTATTCAACATAAAGGGGATGTCAGACATAACATAAATTATTAAGAGTCCCACATAAGAGTCCAGAGGCGACCAAGGGGTCGAAAGTCCAGAACGACCCCAAGGACGACCAAGGTGCCGGGATCCACCCACGGCAATAGTTCGGGTGTCGAGGGTCCACAGGAGCTAGGGCGTCGGGGTCTATAGCTGGTGAGGGCGCCGAGGGTCCACACACTGCCATGGGTGCTGGGGGATCCGCAT
Organism: Parotocinclus spilosoma; assembly: GCA_033117975.1. Taxonomy (NCBI): domain Eukaryota; kingdom Metazoa; phylum Chordata; class Actinopteri; order Siluriformes; family Loricariidae; genus Parotocinclus; species Parotocinclus spilosoma. Next base: position 10,117 of record JAVSBV010121524.1, on the reverse strand, counting down.
ATACGACACGGATCCGGGAGTCCAACTCAAAAACCTGTAGTCCGAAGTACCAAGTGATGGCGTAGTAAGAAATAAAAGGTGAAAGTAGAAGAAAATAAAATAATAAGGACTAACAGCCGAGGATCCCAGGACTGTCCTTGACGTCCCAATAACGGCCTCTAATGGCCACGGATCCGGGGGCGGCCTCAAGCGACACCAGGAGGCATCCTTTCCAGCCGCGGACCCAGACGTGACCTTTATCCGGGATCAGCCGCGACTCAAGACTCCATCTAATAACCGTCAGTCAAGCGGCTGCTAAAAGAAATGCAAATGAAACTAAAAACCAAAAGCGCGTACACGTAAATAACGCAACGCAAACGTATAACAGTCAGCCAGCGAACACAAGTCGTAATCAAAAGGTAATTAACCGAAGTAAATCCAGGCGCCTAAAGTAAAGGGACAAACCAATCGATCGCCGCCGTGAATCAAAACAAGCGCCATAAAGGACGTAGGCAGAAAATGAAAACACAACACTAAGGGATCGGGGTAAAATAGCACACCGCGTCGAACAACGCAAACGGGCTCGCAGCGCGAACCCTAACAGAGAAGAACAATAAGAGTAATAAGTTAGTGATAGTGAGAGCGTTCCGACTCGCCTGAGTACTGACAGCTGCCACTGATTCTGGCTGGTCGGATCTTACAGTACATACAGCAGGCCATGTTTAATATTAAAGTAAGTAAGTATTATTTAATGCTCGTTATTGTTTACGTGGTACTCATGTTTAAACGAGAATACAGGTAAGGTGGATCCTTATCATTTAAATGCGTGGCTAATGTGTATAGAACACCTGGCAACCCACTTTCAGGCTGTTTCTTAATCGTATGGTTGCCAGAAATGTGAGGTTAGGAATGGTGCAGTGCAGGGTTTTTTGTTATTTTTTTTACCTGTCACATCTTCCAAAGCTCCAGAGCTCTCCCAGTACAAATCTCAAATCCACCAGCCTGTCTGGACCTCGAGCAAGAGCTTTAGCTGGTCTTCATAAGAACTTGTGCCGAATACTGTATGGAACCGTTTCAGGCGTTACCCTGTGTGACATCATCACTGCTGATCAGAAGAAGCTCTGCACCACTTTAGAACCAATTAAGAATCTGGAACTTTATTAAATCTCATTAGTGCACATGAGGAGAAGCTCAAAGCTGCTTCATTAAAATCTCCATTAGAGCTTCTAGTGCAGCTTCATCAGCACTCTGAACTCTTCTTCTAATTAGAACAGATCACATCAATTAAGATCGATTTATAACGAACAGTGATTCTGATAAATCAGCACTAATCACGTAAAGGAACTGCTTACTGATTTAATGAACATTTCTCCTTAAACAAAGTCATTATTAGAGTTATTTAATTATAACTTTAATCTGTTAATAAATTATATTTATTAGCCACAAAGCTGATACTTCACTTTATTTACTCATTTATTTAGTTATTATTTATTTATTTATTTCTCCTTGTATATGTTGATTTGATTTAAGAACTTGGATTAAAGATCAAAAAGTATGACTATTAATGTTTTAAAATACTACTACCAATATCAATTTTATAATTTGTATTAATATATTAGTATTATTGTTATATAATAATAATTATAATAATAATAATTAAAAATAATAATAATAAGAAGAAGTAGAATTAAGAACAATAATAATATATTTTTAGTATATAGTAATTAAATAATAATAAATATTATTATTATTATGATTAATAATTTAAAAACATAATAAACATTTTTATCATATAATAATAATAATAATAATAAAAATAATAAGAAGAAGAAGAAGAAGAAGAAGAAAAATAATTAAGAACAATAATAATATATTTTTAGTATATAGTAATTAAATAATAATAATAATAATAATATTAATAATAATAATACATTACAATACTTATCATTATTATTTGTAGTATTTAGATACATGTAAAAAAAAGTTATTATTATTATTAATAATATTATTAGCATTAATATTGTTTTATTAGGTATATTATTATTATTATTATTATTATTATTATTATTATTACTATTAATACATTATTAATATTATCATTGTTAATAGAATATATTATATTATAATTATACCATTATTATTTTTAGCATTATTATTATCATCATCATTATTATTATTATTATTATTATTATTTTATGGTTAATGTTCATTATTTAAAAAAATGTTCTCTCCAATGTTATTATTCTAATTATTATTATAATTGTATGGTTAATTATTTAATTAGTTTTGATCATGTATTGTTTATTGTATTGTTTTGTTAAGGCGTCAGAACTAAATGAATTAGTTTGCTGTAGGAGTAAAACCACTTAATGATAATAATTAGCTTAATATTAGAGCTGAACAGAAAATAAGCTGTGATTCTGCCGGTGATTTATCTGAATATGAGGAGTTTAGGTGACTGTGAGTTGTGAGAGTTATGGAGCTGTAGTAGAACAATCATCTCTCTCTTTAATCCTTTCTTTCTGTGAGAGGAATTCAGACGATGTTTCACAGAGAACTGCCTGTGATTAAAGAGGATTTTACCTTTCCTTATCCTCATTTTTTCCTCCTGTACCTGCACTAGAAGGTTCCGTAGACCATCGCAGTTCCTCCCTCAGATATCTCCCACACGTTACGGATCATCTGCGGCCCGTCTGCAGGCTCAGGGACGGGGAATTGGAAAGCGTTTATCTGTGAGAATGAGAATACAGAAAGCTTAGGAGCTCTGCTGGGATCTGACCTACTTCCCTTATAGCTGCTTTCTGTGTGTGTGTGTGTGTGTGTGTGTGCGTGTGTGTGTGTGTGTGTGTGTGTGATAAAGCCCACTACTTTTTTCATCGTATCCAATTGGATGTGGATTAATCACGCGTTCATTCACAAATGATTCAGGCTTCATAAGCGAGTCACTATAGTTAATGATTCAGTAAACGAATCAGTAAATGAATCAGTAAATGAATCAGTAAATGAATCAGTATAATTTACTCTAACACTCTTTAGAGTCCTTTGTTCTATTCGGTTTTTTGCTGATGAATCCCAAGGCTGATTCTAGTTGTTGGAGATTCATTAAAACATTCAAATCAGGGAGTCATATGGTCGTGACCTAGATTGAATCGAAGATTGATTCGGTGAATCACTTGGCCGTACATGGGATTTGTTTATTCCTAGTTAATTCCTAGTGTAACTTTTGAGTTCAACTCTTATTGGATGAGCTTTGGTGGTTTTGCAATCTGTCCTTCTACGGTCCAGTCCTCACTTACGGTCATGAGCTTTGGGCGGCGACCAAAAAGGGTCTTTACCGAAATGAGGTCGGTACGCAGGGTCGGTCTGGATGAACCCTGGACCTGCTGCATGGATTATATCTGGAGATCCATCCAGAGCAATGGTGAAGTCTGCACTGAATTTTGGATTTGCAGCTTGTTAGGGGTGAGATTTGAACCCTGGACCTTCTGGTCCAAAATCCTGTGGTTTGGGAATGAGATTTCTGGACATGCTGTGAGATTTCTCCTAAATTCAGTTCACACTCCATCATCCTGGTGAATGTTGCAGGTCACATCCATGTGCTAACTGAGAGTTTATGGACCACCCCTGATTCCAGCAAGGTGAGGTTTGGGAAAAATAAGTCCAGGTATGTTTGTGCCTCACCAGAGGATCTTGGTTCTCCTCAGGATGGGTCCTGGTCCCCTAAGGGTCGCCTCTCGGTCCTCTCTTTATCTTCCTAACAGATTATCTGGTCGTATTTAGACCTCAGAACGTAACGATCGAATTTGTGTAAGATTAAAATGAGAAAGTTTGTGTACCCACAGTCTGGATTTCCCTGAGAAATCAAAACAGTCAAAACTCATTTAATCTTTCGGCCAGTTGGTGCCCCCGCAGGTTCAACCAGGAGACGCACATGAAACAAAACGCGTCCGTGTTTCATCTTAGATATAATTGCGCGGTAGAAAAGCAAATTGGTTTCCATCTAAATGCAAATGGCTTCACCTCTCGTGCGGCGTGAGCCGGGCCAGAGGAAAAGAGAAAACGCTCGCGTAGAGATGTAGCTTCAATATTTAATCACCGTCTCCAAATACTAAATACTTTATTCAAACACTCGTCTGAGGAGCCAATCAGAGCGCAGGATGCAGCAGCACATTCCTCAGATTAATAATCTCCTTTAATTCCAATCAATAACGATTATTTCTGATTATATTATAAACATTCAGTCAGGAGGTTCGATTTATAGAGAATTATATTTTATTAATTATCTTATATTTTATTAATTTATTATGACTTACTGACGTGTAGTATTTATTTTTTATTAATTTATTACGTTCGTTGTTTTTTTTACTCTGATATGAATTATTAAACGATTTATTTATTTTAACATTTAATTCATTTATTATTATTATTATTATTATTATTATTATTATTGTTTTTTGGGGGGGTTGATGAGTGTATATATTATTTATGTATTTATTAGTAGCTTATTAGTTAAATATTATTAATTATTAAATTAAACAGTGTAAGCTGATTAGTGAAAGGCTCATTTTAATTTACATTTTATTATTTATTTAAATTGAATGATTTACTTAATTTGACCAAAATTATTTAATTAACATCTAATCCACCCATGGAGGAGGATTACTTCCTTCTATATTCAGGGATTTTCCTTGCCACTGTCGCCCTAGGTTTGCTCAATATGGGGTTGGATTTTTAGGATCATATAATATTATAAATATTATATGAATAATATAATATTATAAATTTGTTGTATTTCTAAGCCTGTTGTGTGAGTGTGTACAGTAAGAACTGTGTGTGTGTGTGTGTGTGTGTGTGTGTGTGTGTGTGTTTCTCCTGCACAGAGAGCTTCTCCTGACACTGGCTCTTGGTCAGGTTCTGTCTCTGCTCATCTGTGGGATTGGACTGACCAGTAAATACCTGGCTACAGATTACCATGCCAACACCCCGGTGTTCCAGTGCTTCCTCAACTACATCCTGCTGTTCCTCGTCTATACTACCACACTGGCCGTCAGACAAGGTGGGTTTAGTTTATCCAGGGTCCATCCCGGCCTCACCACACCAGTACCACACCAGTACCACACCAGTACATCACACAGATCCTCCACTGTACTTAACAGGGGTCGGATTCTTTTTTTTAACACTAAACTCGACCCGAGGGCAGGCCGATTATTGAATAGTATTGTATAGTATACTGTAGTATAGTCTAATATAATATAATATAATATAATATAATATAATATAATATAATATAATATAATATAATATAATATAATATAAACAACAACCACACAGCAAGAAAATTATTTCTTTTTCTTCTTCTTCTTCTTCTTCTTCTTCTTCTTCTTCTTATTATTATTATTATTATTATTATTAACAAAAAAAGTTTATAAAACGAAATATTAGTTAATATTTTTGTTAAATAATAATAATAATAAGAAGAAGAATATTTTGGGGTTTTTCGATTTGCTTAAATGTTTGCTTGATGTGAACAAAAGGGGTTTTATTGTGTGCTAGCTACCTTCCATATATTTCAGTAAATGCTGTAAAGCTTTGGTACAGAATTTTGAGCCGAAATTACTGGAGATCCCCTGTTGGGCCCTTAAGAGCCCTTAATGTAAAATCCTCAGCTTTGTGGTTGCCTCGCTTGTCTGCTGAATGAATAAACGTGACATACTGTCTGCTATTCCATTATATTGCCAATCAGTAGTTGGTATTGCTGGATTTATGAAGGTAATAAACGAATAAGGAGTCCAGTGCAGCCCATTGGGCCGTGAGACGCTGACTTAATATTCTCCAGATGCTCAAATTTATCGCCTATTGCCATGAGTAAGAAATACTACAGTACTCTAATGGGCGCAAGCAAAATCCATCGCCCACTTGCTATCGATTAGGACTGGAATTTTTGGTTTGCATGAATCACTGTTATGACTACGCGAAATTCCCACTATGTACGAGAGCAAAAATTTTACTTAATTAGTCTAGACTTTTTGGCACTTCTACTTCCTCTTCATTTAAAAGCCTTTTGTAGCCGCCTACACTTCGGGGTCTTTTAAATTACACTTGCTTTCATGTGTTTAGCCAATGCTAATTCAGCCCAAACAGAGCCATGGTGGCAGAATTGATCAAAAGCTAGCACCAGTCCGTCTACACATATCCTTTTATTGAGACATAGAGCTAATTGTGTCATTCGTTTTCATTTCAAGCCGTACGAGTGTCGTGCTGAAGTCCGTTTGATATCAGTCTGAGGCGAGGCTCCGAGCGAGGCTTTCATGGCTTATGAGTAATGGTGAGCCCATGGCATCCATCACTGGAACACGTTGATCTCTGATGCTATTGGGCATCAGTTTTATTCGTTCTTACAACCCATGAGTGACACGAGTGGAGAAGAAAGGCTGATCAATAGCATAGCCGCCATGTTGTTTCGTCTGGTTACGTGGCAGCAGGTCGCTTGGACTGAACCTGTTTTCGTCGGATTCCTGCCTGGCACCTTGATTTGATGAAATGGAACATGTCTCATTTTCACCGATGAGTGACATTGCTAATGTAGTCACAGCATGTTTTGGCCTTTTCATCACAGCACAGTTTGAGGTTCGCAAATTTAGCCAATCAGGCAAGGGGGGCGGTAGGTCGAAAGAGAATGCAAGGTTGCATGGCTATAATATATTATGTAGTTTCATTCTTTTTAGACCAGCCGTAAAAATTGCTCTTGTCCCCAGAGATAGGTCTTTTATTATTAACCCACCATTATTAACCAGCCTGTCACTTCCTCTGAAACCCCCATTCTATATGCATATTGTTTTATAGAATTGTCTCTGTGTTTATACTGGCAGCTTAAACTGGATTGTGGGACTGTGGTGGCCTAGTGCGGTAAGGTACTAAATGCCGTAAATGTAAATGTAAATGAGCTCGACTCCGCTTTAAGCTTCATGTGGTGTCCCAGCAAACACACAGCGTCAAAAGAGTGTTGTTTAAGTCATGTCCGTATCACGTTGTGAGTTCAAAACCTCAGTCCAGAACGTACAACAACGTTTTGCACGTGTGGTGAACGTACAAAATAGGTTCACTGTCTGAACATCTGTACAGATGTTTTATTTCACCTTATTTATATTTGATTGTTTATTCTATTGGGCTATTAAGAACACCTGTAGGATCTGTTATGTAAGTGAGCATTTTAGCATTGTTCGGAGTCACAAGCAATACGCTGTGTCTCTCGTTCTTAAACGCCAATGATCGCAATTTTGTATGCGTCCATTTCAGCGCTTAGTCGGTGACATCCTGGGGCTTTTAGTGCTTTATCGTAGGCACCGCACATCCGCCCTCTGGTGCTTTGGCATGTAACACCGCCGTCTCACGTATACGACAGATGTAGGTGCCACTCCCACTCGGGACGCACCACCGCCGCGTGTTTATCGCTTTTTGTGATTTGTAGTTAAGAGCCTTTTTGCTCTGCTTTTTTAGTTATTTCCCTTTTTGTGATTTGTAGTTTAGAGCCTTTTAGTTATTTCCCTTTTTGTGATTTGTAGTTTAGAACCTTTTAGTTATTTCCCTTTTTGTGATTTGTAGTTTAGAGCCTTTTTGCTCTGCCTTTTTTGTCATCCCTCATTATTATAAGACGTCATTAGATCCCCAATCCCGCATCCTTGGGTCCTCCCTCCTATACCGTAACACTTTGTATATGTTCTAAAAATATCTTGAAAAAACGTTGATTCTGGACTCCATCGACTTTACATTCTTTTAATCGTATGTTCTTGACACGGTTTGAACTTCAGTATAATATGTCTAGAAGACGGTTTAAAAAGACGTCCGGCTCACCTGCTGACGTCTTTTTAACATCTGGCAAAGATGTTATATTGACGTCTTTTGGACGTCTCTTTGCTTAGTGGGTTTGTAGTGTGTTGCTCTGGTAAGAATGGCTCAGACTCAACAGTGATGTTAGATTTTTTAAACACCTCCGCTTCACTGCTGGACTCAGAATATTCTAACTAAAAAATATCCCACCAGCATCACCCTGTAACCACTGGTGAAGGATCAGAGGATGATTAACACCAAATGTGCAGCCACAGATTGATCTTCAGTCTCAGTGCAGACCAACAAAGTCACTGTGACTAATAGAGTAGACAGTGAGTGGGCACTGTGTTTAAAAACCAGCAGCACTGCTCTGTCTGCTTTATCTGAAATGTTGTTTTTTTTTTCCTGAAATTTTTCTGAAGATAATTACCTGTGAGAGTTTTTTAACAGAAACATTAGCATGTCACAAAAGCCGGAGCTCAAATGAATCTGTAGCAACGTAATTAGCTTGCTAGTGTGTATGGCAGTTAAATAATTGTGTTTGCATGTGATTTAGAGAGTGGAAGCTTGCTCAAATTTTAGTCTGCAGATCAATACAACACAAATGCTAAATAGCTACAAAGATAAGGTTTGTAAAAGCACAGAAACTTTCAAACGATGGAGCTAAATGTCACTTCGGGTTTAAGCAAACAGGGCGCTAGATTAAAATTGCTCTCCTGCACATAGCGTCGTCTCAGAAGGATCTGTAAGCATGCAGCTGTGACCTTTCTGTACAGAACATCATGTGACGGCCTCGGCACTACCGTAACTGCTATGTGTGAACACAATCAGAACCTGGTGGCATGTTTCCCTAGATAATCGTGGTGGAATGATGATGCTGCTGGCAGCTGAAGGCTCTTTCTGCTCCCTTTAGATATGTGGAAATAAACTTTAATAGATAAACGTAGGTAAGAAAAGTTTGGTTTCTTATTCACAGATTCTATTAGAAAGAAGTTTTAACATTTGTTAGTAGCAGTACGAAGAAACTGCCAAACTGTACGATATCCCTGGCTAGCAGAAGATTTACGTCACTTAGGTTTGGTTACTGGAAGCTTAGTTTGCATGAAACTGGATTATTTGTTAGTGTTTCTGGAGATACTGCTTTAGGTGCATGACAATTTTACACAGTGCTGTGTTATAAAAGAGGCAAACATAACCATAGAGGTAAGTTTCATTGTATGTGTGTGCTCCCCCTGATGTGTGTTTTTTGTTCGGTGAGGCAGTTGTCTTGTTTACTTTTCAGCTCAGGTTAATAAAATGGAGACGGCCTTGGGCTGTCTGATCGTGCAGAGTACTACGGGTTCAGACAACAGCATACAAACAACGCCTTGTGTTTGAAGTGAGGTGCTCGAAATGGATTTAATTGCATCTCTACATGTTTCCTGTGTCTTGTTTTTTCTTCTATGGGAGGAGAAAAGTACAGGAAAGAACATAATTTATCTGCTGGCTTTGTTTACATTGTAAATGGCATATATGCATGGTGTGCAGTAAATAAATTCTTATGCAGTCAACCGCAATTTATTTATACGTAAAGTATTTGGTAGAGGAGTCTTGATCAAGGGCCCGGCAGTGGCAGCTTGGTTGAGACCGGTCATGAACTCAAAACCTTCTGACAACCTAACCACAAAGTCATGGGCATCCAGTTTTAAAGAAAAGCTTTACTGGAAGCACCTGATATGAACCTTATCTTTACATCTTTACATGTATATTTACATCTTTACATTTTGACATTGATCTTGTTATATTTACAATCTTAAAATCTTAATATTTTGACATTTATGTTGTTACATTTACATTCATCTTTACATTTTTATATTTATCTTTACATTTTGACATTGATCTTGTTATATTTACAATCTTTACATCTTAACATTTTGACATTTATTGTTACATTTACATTCATCCTTACACCTTTACATTTCTCTTTACATCTTTACATTTTGACATTGATCTTGTTATATTTACATTCATCTTTACACATTTACATGTATCTTTACATTTAACTTTATTACATTGATGCACATGATGGCATGGTCCCACCATAACAAACCGTAAACCGTTACAAAAATATAGTAAATATGCTGTAATATGCAAAAAAAGTATGAAATGAGTGACATTGACTATCAGGACCATCTGCCAATCCAGCTGAGCAGATGCTCAGACTAAAAGAAAACGAGAAAGAGAGAGAGAGAGAGAGAGAGAAAGAGAGAGAGAGAGAGAGAGAGAGAGAAACAAAGAGAGAGAGAGAGAGAAAGAGAGAGAGAGAGAGAGA
>JAVSBV010121517.1:0-19069 GCA_033117975.1 Parotocinclus spilosoma | reverse complement strand
TGGCCTTGTCCCAACTTTTTTGGGATTTGTTGACGTCATGAAATTTGGAAACAACATATTTTTCCCTTAAAATGATACATTCTCTCAGTTTAAACTTTTGATCTATGATTTGTGTTCTATTCTGAATAAAATATTAGATGTTGGCACCTCCACATCATTGCATTCAGTTTTTACTCACAATTTGTTTAGTGTCCCAACTTTTTTGGAATCCGGTTTGTATTATAATTACATGTGTATTGAGAGATTCACTGAATGCTCTATTACTTAAAGAATAGCATGGACTATAGACTTGTGCCTTACACTGCACTCTTGCTAGCGTTAACCTCTTTAACTCTTGTTTGCTTGGTTAAATTGTGCATATTCAGTGGGGTAATGCTGTTTTAAACATCTTATTAAATTGAAGTTAGAAATTTTCAGACTTGTTTCCTTCATGGTTTATTTTCACAAGGTATGTAATCTAAAAAGCACACTACTGGCTGTGTTTAAAATTGATCGCCAACCCCTAATTAGTGCTCATCAATACTGTGATATTTAGGGAGACTACCTGAAGCATGCATCCTAAAAAAAACAGCCTAAACCTATGTCCCTTCCTTCTCATCAGTGAACAAACCCTTAAACCTGTTCTTAAGCTAATACTTAAATTAATAATTAAATAAGAATGTAACTATTAGTATAGTAAAAAATACTGTGCTGTGCATGTGTGGTTTACTGACACAGAAGAGGTTATATAAGAATAAACACCCGCGCTCTGGTGGAAGCACAGTATTTTTAAAACCGGCAGAATGTGTCATTTACACTGCTCATGAAAATTTGAGGATATTTCCAAATGAATGTAAGGCTATTTCAATTGAGTTCATTAAACAAGATCATCAGAAAAGCAAATAAAAAGTTAAAGTTGTTTGATTGCACAAATGAGACGCAAACTCAGTTATCGTGATTAAGTAGCAAATGACGTAATCATGCGGGTGAACAGAAGCATGTCAGCTTTGAGGCTATTGCTCTAACCACATGCACCACCAATGCTTTGTCTGATATGTACAACTGTAGATCATCTCTATAGCAATGGATACTACTATCAGGTTTATGGATAATTGAGCCACGTCTCAAAAAAATCAAATAATAGTGATCTCCAGACAAGTAGAGGACACTTTGGACACATTGTAGGAGTATTGAGCAAAAATACTTTACTTAAACAAACTGGTAACAGTTGGTCAAGTAGGAGCTAAACCAAGAAAGCACTAGTGTCGTAACATTATCAGAATCTTCTGACCTATGCAGTCAAATATCATGCTCTGTTACGTCTGAGACTACTTTTGGGTAGTGCAACATTTTGCCCAGCTTACCTACTTTGAAAGGGGACGCATCATTGGGCTGAGAGAAGCTGAATGGATGTTTTGACGAATTGCCTAACATCTAAACCCTTCTGACCTTGGTGTTGGGAGCAGTGGTTCCGTGAGGGCACAAGCAAACCGTAAACATTTATTTACATTTATGCCATTTAGCAGACCCTCTTATCCAGAGCGACTTACAGTTAATATAGTCTTATATCTGGTCCATAGTCCAGTACCTTACCCACTAGTCTACCACAGTCCCGGCAGATTACCGTACCACTGGAGAAGATTGTTTATTCAATCGACAAGCATGAGCACTCCCGCAGTTTTGTTGTCCACCATCCAGACACAGGTTGCACTTTCACTACCCTCCCCTGTCTCTGTCAGAACTATTTATAATTTCTTAGCTGAAGAAAATGTGTTGTCACAGTGCTCATTATGGGCCCTGCCATTGATAGCCAGCCACTGTTACCTTCACTTTCAGTTGTGTAAACAAGAAACCTGAACTGGTTTGACTGGGACTGTTTTGACTTTATCAATAAATCCAGGTACTATTTGGGTTCCAACGACAGTTTGGTTAGTGGTGAGTGCTTCAACCCTGCCTTAGATGTGGAGCGGCCCACTGCTGTTACTGCTGGCATGATGATCATATATGATGGTTAATCACCCTTAGTAGTGATATGAAGTCCACTAACAGCTCAGTGATACGTGCAGCCATGTGTTACCTTCTTAATTTCTGCCTGGGTTTACTCTGGGTGCTCCAGCTTCCTTCCACATTCCAATAACGTGTGTTCCGTTAATTGATTACTCTAAATTGACATTGCCTTGTGTGTGCATGTAACTAGTTCTGATATAACATTCTGTCCAGATGGCCGCTGATGCCGATAGTGACGTTAAGCAAAAAAAATAACTAACAATTCGCAGATTGCTCATCCAAGCACAGCAAAAGTTTCCCAGTAATGTTTCTGCCAGATTGAAATAATTCCCATGTCTGCCTGGTCGCAATCAAGCATTTATGGGACCAACTGGGACTCCAGCCTTAGCAAAGTGTGTGGAACATCTATAGTTAACTGTGCTTGTCTACCAGTCTCTCACCAAGGTGTTATACTACCCAAAGTGGCTCCAGAGAGCGTTTTTAAATATTATGTTTACTACATGTGGACATTTAAATGATCTTATTTCAGATGACCAGTGTAAATAGAACTCACATTAGTAAAACGAGGAAAATATATTAAATATTATGGAAATATTACATTTTAGAACTGAGATTAGTAAATTAGGAACAGGAATAATAACGGTGACTTCAGTATATGGTGACCTAAAAACTTGGTCATCATTTAACCTGTCAGGTTTCTAGAAAGGAATAACATGTCTAACGTTCCCCTTTAGTTCATCGCAGTGCGTTATGAGGTCGTAATTAAACACAGCTCTAATTATTACCATGATGATGATCATGATGATGATTTTAAAATCCCTGAATTACTGAACTTTGTAGATTGGGCTCCCACCTGAGTCCCACAGAGACTGCCTGCTATTTGACAGCAGATTTGTTCTATGTGGAGGTACTGCTGCTGCCTGGGGGGCAGATTGATGATGTGAAGGTTGCTCAGCATGGTGAGGCTCCCCAGGTAAGCCATCAAAAGATTAGGGATCAGTTGCTTGGTTTATAGATTCTAGAATAAAATAAATTATATTTTATATAGTTATATAATTTTTATATAATATTTTTTATTAATTATATAAAAAATATATAATTAATAAATTTATTATATAATAAATTAATATTTTTTTCCTGTTCTAGTCAAATGCGTCACTTCTTCAACTTCTCCGGTAAGAAAGTACTTCTTTATTTACGGCCATTCACCTTTTTATTGTCAGAAGACTGATTTAAGTATTAATTATTATAATTTATTAATTAATTCATATCCATACAGGCTGAAGAAATTTGATGAATTCTCACTAAAGTTGGATGAACTTGCCTCTCTCTACAGTGTTCCAGGAGACAAGTATTACTTTGCTAAGCACAAATGAATACAGATGTCTACTTTCAGTAATTTTTCACCTTTTATTAACTGTGTAGCATATGTATCTAACTGAGAAGGAAACAACAATACATTAAACATGCAACACTGCACTACCTGTAAAGCATATACAGTACTTTTAGAACCAAATAATAGTAAAATACAAATACAGAAATGAACATGAAAAAGTCACATGGAAAAAGCTTTTTTCTTGAAGGAGCTTTTGCTAGCAAAATTGCCAAAGCATCTTAAATGCTTGTAAAATGACATCAACAAGAAGTAAACCTGCAGGATATGTCCGATTTACAAAAAAAAGAATAACTTAAGTAGTATTTCCCCCTTTCTGAGAACAGTTTTCTATGGAATTCACATTTGCAGCATTTGGTAGATGCCCTTATTCACCTGATACAATGTAATAATGTACAATACAAGCAATGGAGGGTTAAGGAACATGCTCAAGCTCCCTCAGTGGCACCTTTTGGCAGAAGTCAGGGCTTGAAACCAAAGTGTCTCAACACAATTATTACTATTTGTTATCCAAGCATTGAATTTTAACATAAATTGTTATTTCTTATTAAAAAGCGCCGCATGACCATACAAAATTAAAATTAACAGAATAAATTTGAGAATTTACAATATTTTCAAAGTTTTTCTTGCAGAACATTTCATTGTGACCTAAGCATGTGATCTAATAAGTTATTATTAGATCTACTACGTAGGCTTCAGATGAAGTAGGTGAAGATCAGTATTAATTAATTGATTGTTTTTAAAAGGAAAGTTTTCTGTTACAGTGAGACCAAGATAAAGGTGTATATAGGCCTTCAGCATCTGCAAAAAGATCTGCTCAAGATCTCCAATTTACCAAGGTGAAAAAAATCTGTGTAAATCTACTGCTGGGTGTGATGGAAATTATTGACAGATTAAATGCTTTTTATTTTTTATTTTAGACATTTGAAAGAAAAGGATGTGCACATTGACATGGTTCTGAATGGCAGAATTGGGAATATTACACCTTGCAGAGAAGGTAATGGGATGGTCAAACCAGTCAGCCCTTTACAGTTATGATGCATTGAAATGGGGATGGAATTACTGAACTGATGAGAAAGTTTTAAAATTTTGTGTTAATCACTTGCTTATCAGGAAGCCCAATGAGCATCCAGTACTATATCAGCCCTTCAGACATTCTGATGGAGATGTTGCATCCAGGTAGATATGAATGAATATTACCATATTTGTTAGGGCTGCAATATGGTATGTGTTGATTAGTGTTTCACTGTAATGCACTCACTCTCTCAATTTCCTTACCTGCCTAATCAAATGCAGTCACCAGGGGGCTAACTAGAAGCACAGGGTGGATGAGAACACACTTTACCCAGGTCACCAGTCAATTGTGGGCGCATACACTCGCAGCGGAAGGCTTCAGAGACCTCAATCTCATTTGTGTAATCAAACAGCTTTCTTTCTGACATTTCATTTGCTTTTCTGATGATCTTGTTTACTGAAATAAAGTCAAATGCTTCTTTTTTTTTAAAAATCGATTCATATTCATTTTTAACATGTTTAATTTTTTTTTTCCTACAGTGACCCAGGTTTAAAAGGCAAGGGCAAAACGGGTGTTATGAGAAAATTATTTAGTATAATGTCTAAGAAATTTTACACTGCTCAAAAATATAACAGGAACTTATTTCCACTTCTGGAATTGTCTGGTTAGTAAGGTTTTGGGGCGGTTAATCAAGTTCAGCTGCCTTCGTGTTAATGAAATTAACATGTGCGCTAGAGAAGCTGTTTGTTTGGTTAATTTATTTTTAAGTCGCTATCTGCTTCTGTTGCCATTTCAGCCACAGTTGCAGATTGTGGGAGGAAACCAGAGTACCCGAAGTAAATCCATGGGGAGAGTATGCAGAAAGTTCTTTGAGGATGAACAAATTGATTCCATTTGATTTTTAATTTTTTTTAACACCAATAAACAATGTGGCATCCTTTCATTTCAGACATATTACGCAGTCCATATCAGGAAATATGTTCTGCATGACATTTTTTCACATTGAGATCTGATATGTTTTCCTCTAATTTATTTGAGCAGTGCACATTGCTAACAATTTACACTAGCCTTTTACACATAATTGTAACTTCTAGGTTTTATTTTGTATGACCCTTATTAGGTGATGCTGTGCAAGGACAGACTGCAGTTGTAGTGGTGGGTGCCAGCGCAAATACATACAGGTTGCAGAGGACGTCTCTGATATCCACACCGCCTCAAGTGGACTCACTGGGGCGAGTAGTAACACTGCTTTTAAGTAAAATACTACCAATATTTTTTTCAGTAAGTTACTGGTTTTTGCTAACTAGTCTCTTCTTTTTTAATTTATAGATACAGTGAATCTGTAAATAAACTGCTCAAAAATGCATTTGTTGCATGTGCGCTGGCGTGTTTTACAGTAAAGTTACTGTGATGAGCCCACTTGACTTTAACCATGCTATAGTGTGAATTGACACACAGGATAGACCATGAAGGTCTGGCATTTGAGAGACTGAGACCAAATCGGTTCTAGTGCCTAATGGCACAGAAAAAGACGAAATTGCTGGTGCAATGGAGATTAAGGGTCTGGTACCTGAAGAACAAAGTGGGCATTGGTTCCACCAAAATAATATCGAAGTACTATAGAACGACAGCACTGGCTAGCCATAAATAAGATTTAAACTCTCTAATGGTTTTCAGCTTATCAAAAAGAAAAGAAATATTATGCATGCACTTTTGCCACAAAGCTGTCTTTGATCCCACATATAAAGTCTCTAAAAAATAGCCTCAATAAATTAAATGTAAACTAAGGATTCTATCTAGTACCAGGTGGGTTTCTAGTACCAGATTTCAGACCCTGTTTTTAAATTTACATAACTGTAATCAGATCAAAGCTAGACTAGTGGTATTTCATTTATGAATCAGCCTGAAAGTAAATAATTTTACCTGAATAATCTGAACACAATTCACCATCAAGGCATCTGATTAGAACTAGGAGCATATTGAACCTCCCCCATGTGGGGTCCTGTAACCCATATTAGAACACACAAGTGGAATTGTCCCTTCTCAATCACGACCAATTTTCAAAATCTAGAATCTCCTTCAGCCCTCTTTCCCATATACCCTCCTTTTATAAAACGGCAAATTAAATCACATTTAACCCTGTGGACTGCGTATACATCCACGTTTAAAAAAAACTAATTTTGGACCTTGACTAACAGAAATCCCAAATTCAATTTTACCTTGAAACAGAGGAAATCATCAGAGGAAATTATTCAGCATTATAGAAAGATGTCAACAAATGCAGAATTATGATAAATGATTTTGTAAATGCATATGGCACAAAATCTGTAAACCACATGTGGTCAGCAATTTTGGAGTAACCTCACCAAAGCCAATATCATTTTTATAGCTGAGGCTTATGTCCTCCTTAGGGCCTTCAAGTATGACAAACCAGCATAACAACATGAAACCTGATAGATTTTGTCTTTGATCTGACCACCTGAAAGCAGTAATGTTTCGAAAAAATACATGACTTTCCTCATTTTAATGTTATATAAAGTTTTGATGAATCATAGGCGCTTTACTGGTAGAGAGAGGGCAGATCAGGCATCAAATGAGAAAAAAAAGATTCACACAAGACCCTTTATGTAAAGAGTAAATGGCAATCATAATGAAACACACAGACCAACAATAAATTACACAAAATCAACCCCAACCTGTGTCAGACCAATGACATGCCTTGCAAACCGATGGGACTGAGCGGTGCAGTTTGTAAACCCTGCACACACAATTATGAAACCTCTATAACCTGTCATTTAAATTGCCAAAGAGCAAGCATGGCGTTAAAGATCATTACCTTTCAAATTTTTGTCATACGTTTTGATATTAGATGTAAATAAACATAATTACTCAAATCATGGATGAGAACATGTGGAATGATGTAAATGGAACTTGACGAGGAGTAAAGGTTTCTCAGGACCCTGGGATGCTCTCAGCATAATGGATTTGAATGAATTGTCTTGTAACTGTTGACATGTGACTATTTCTCAGACTTCCTGTCTTCAGCCCACTGTCTGAAGCAAACTCTGAATATCTGCCAGCCTTCTTCCTTCTCAAGCTGCAGCCGCCAGTGCCCACGCTCAGCTCCTTAATCCACAAGATGAGCCAAATCTCAGGTCCACACAAATTCTGAAGTGCCAATAATAAATGACTGTGTTTGTTCTTAAATATAGATGCATTCCAGTTGAAAATTAAGCTGTAATGGTTGAGAGGTGCATTACACACTGTTTGGCAATCATTATCTTGACCTTGGAGGTAAGTATGTCTCTGATTAATGTCCTGCAGGAGTTCCTCCAGATGCTGACCTGCAGGTGGAGCCTCTTATCCAACTGCTCCAGTGGGACACTGTAGAGAACAAGCTCTGTAAGACATCATGTGATGGAAAGGACTCTCAATTTCTTAAGGTCTGTAATATAATACTTTTACTAATGGAAACTGAATACAGTTTGAACTGTCCAAGCACTGTTTCAGTGCTCTGTGATCATAATTGCAAATGTAATTTGATCTGAACATGTGACTAAAAGTCTCAAAAGACAGACATATCAAGCCTATTGTTAAAAAAACATTTGATTCATTTGATGAATCCCAATTAATACACTACATGGGTTCTGAGAGGGTTTTATCTGGCTATCTGTTGCACATGTGTATGTGTTTATGAAGCATAAATCAGTTAAGTCTCCATCAAGCTTGTTGGCTTTAGTCTAATGTTGTGTTCTATCCAAATACCCTGTGCCATCAATCAAGTGGCAGGTCTATAGATCATTGTTTCAGAGAACTATGTGGAGTTTGTGGCAAGATATAGAAGTAGATTGCCAGGTACTTCTTCTGTGTAGTTAATGACCATGCTCACTGCAATGTAGTCCTTCACTGCTAACACAATCCACACTTTTGAACTAAATGTTCAGATTGTAACTGCATCACCCATCTTCTACATTGCAAGATCAGTCTGGGATTCGAACCCAAATCCTCAGTAATTGCTGTTTCCAGCAGGTGGCTCTTAGCACCACGTCACAGGCTGCAATGTTTCGATAGCATCAGATTAATAAAAGAAAGCTGCAATGGCTGGATTTCGCCTGGTCATGTGCAAGATTTGGCTAATCAATTGCATTATGTTGGGAGGTATTTGGGTAAAAAACAAATTATCATATCAATTTCCTTTAACTAAAATGCCTGGGAAGCTTTCAACCACAACTAAAGAACACAAATCTCATTCCACAATCCATTTATATTACAATTATACCACACATTCTATGACCTTGAATTATTACAACTAGACAATTTAATGGCTCTGTGAATAACAGGCATCGTAAATATGTGTACATAAAAGCTTTTTGTGGTTTATTTGTTTAGACATACTGACAGAATGATGCTCAGCTATTCTCTAGTTGCAGAAGTCATGTGTCTGTGTCACGATCATTTTGCTTATTGAGAAATTACTATTTTGTATTTCTGTGTATTCTTTAGTCTTTGCTGAACACTGAGGTTCACAGCTACATGTTTGATAATACTGAATGGCAATGTGACTCCTGGAAAGGAGCTGTAATTCACACAGTTCCTCTTACCCATCCTGCACACGTGCCTGCCTTGTTGGACCTCCTTCGTCATCAGTCAGCCATCAACACCCTATTGGCGAGCTGTATCACCAATCTTAACCAACAGTCGGGTAAAGAATTTGTAATATTAAATACAAATACTTGCACTGCTCACACAAATTGTTTGTATATTTGATAGTATATTTACTGTGTAATATCTGTGCCCAATGGCATGTATATTCAATCTGCACTACTTTATGGCAGGGCAAGTGTGTGACCTTTGCTGTGAGGTTTTGCCGGAATCTGAAAGCAGCTTTTCTGTGACCTTCAGCCTCCCTCAATGTGACACACTGACAGTTTGTATGTGTTTAATGTTGTAAATTCTTATAAAGGTTTCAGTATTTTGTTTTATATCTTACCCTCCTCTTTTTGTACTGCTATCTCTAACTATTTAGTGTTTGTTTTCGTGGAGGATTATCATCATATGCACTGCAGGCTACATACAGCTGCTTTGGTGGATCACTGCCTAGATGACTACATCTCTAGAGTCCTTGCACGGTACAGTTTACTACACTGCTCACAAAAATTAGGGGATATTTTAAGGTGATTTTTTTTTATTTTTGTGAGCAGTATGTTTTGAGTATGGATTTGGATAGATGCAGTGCACTTTATGGATTTAACTTAAACTCTAAACTGCAAATTTAGCAGTCTGAAAATGTTCCACAAGGAGGCATTTCTGTAGCTTTTTTAGATGTTTAAAGGGGAAAGAGTTTAAAATGCACAAAAATATGTAAATCACATAAACATGTGCCCAAAATTATATAGGTCCCTCCTTTCTGAGCATGGTAACTGGCACCAAGAAATTAGCATAAGGACATAATCTAAACCTTTATAAGACTGAACAGTCTTCATGAATAGTACTAATAGGTATGGGCCTATACTATAACAATGCAGGCTGTGCATTCATGTGTTATTGGCACAGGATAAGAACAACTGCTTTATATGAACTGGGTTAAATGAATGACTGAATAACAGGTATATGCCCCCTAACCTCTATGATATGGCCTGTGAAATTGCATAATGTGCGATCTGGATGGTATCCAAACACACTTTATATACTGTAACAATACTACAACCCAAAATCAGAAAAAAGGTTGGGCGGTATGGAAAATGCATATTACAATAATGCAGCACTCTGGACACTTAAATGTATTTAATAGCAGGCAGTATGAACCTTTTTTTTGTATTTGCCAATATCAAAGGCCAATCACTCCTTTGAAAAGGGTCACAATCTTCTTTTTTTCACACATTAAAAGAGCACCAGATATTAATTTTCTATTTGGACCTTTTTTTAAATTAGTGCATCTTTTTTATCCAATGCCTAAAATCTTCTCACTGTCAGAGCTATAATCTGCATTCTCTCTCGCGTGCTCTGTCTTGCTCACACACATTTATGGAATGAGAAACTTTTATATGAGAGTCTTTTATGTGACACCACAGCATATTTCCTGTCGAATTTACGACCCAAAAAGATATTTTGGAAGAAAGCAATGAACTGAAAATTGAATTCTGGTGTTCTGCATTGCAACGATGTAATTCTTCTTACTCTGCTAGTTTCTACCCCCTGTCATGCTTCAGCCTATCTCCACAAGTAGAAACTAAATTCTCTAATAAAGAATTATCCACTGTCCCACAATCCACACAGCGCTCACACTGCTGAGCTCAGAATTAGTGCACGCAATTGACCGTAATTCACGACTAATACACTTATCGGACTTAACATTCCACATTCCAAATACTATTTGAGTAGTGTAGTAATTTAAATACAAAATAATCTATGGAGGTATTGCATACACGTTTTTTAAATTTAGTAATGACGTACTGAGGTTTGAAACTAATTTAGGCCCAACAGGCTTGTATACAAATGGTTAGTACAAGCTAATTTACTAGGTGTATTTTTGGCAGAAATGGCATTATCTCAATTTCTGTTTTTATCATTATAGGTGTATGTCAATCCCCATTACCTTACGAGCTATACAGAAGAGGATATCCAACATGACGCCTCTACCTCTGTCTCTCTCTGAGCCAGAGTCTACTCTTAAGGCTGAGCCATCCTCCATATTTTTACAGTGTGCTGAAAGCACGACAACAAGCCTCCCTCTTGCCCAGCTCTCATCGGAGCCCATGGAGGAAGATGAGCTGCCCTCTAAGCCTGGACACTATGTTATGTCTGTAGCTGCTGCTCCTGTGGTTGATGTTGCAAATACAGATGTGATTGCTAACCGTTCCCCATGTGCTTCTGTGGGTGTCTATTCACACTGGGTTGCCAGCAGCCTTCCAGCAGAGCTTATTTAGTATAATTGATATGGTAATTTATTGGTAATGTGTAGTATATTAAATACCTTTTTAGGAGATTGAACAATAAAGATATTTTAAATGGAAGAAGCAGAAAATTGTATTATCTGGAACAGTGGTGTGGATAGAGCTTTATTTAGAGTTTTTGTACCCAAACACCACCACAACTACACTTCTTTAAAAATGTGTGATCCTTATGCTAAATGGAGTTTAACTGATCATTGGCTCATTCATAGTGTTCAAGTGTGTTTTTGTTGTGACCACCTACAAAAAATAGTAATCTTACTAGGATACTGTTATATTTTTCAGATTGCATAGTTAACTTTTCGTAATTAACTTTTTCAGACAGCTAGCTCATGTTTGTTCTTGTGAAATTTTGTTTATTTCTTTGTTTTCCAGTAGCCTCTTAAGAGAGGAAGTAAGTAGCATTCTTGGGTTGCATATCACCAAGGCGTTTGGCTGTAAACAATTTCTGAGGCTTGGCATTTGACCCTGTTCCAGACAGCCAGCACACAACTGATTAGTACCATTCAAACCAAATAAACAACAAAGTTTATTTAGCTAACAATGCTCATCTGTTCCTGGGAAATCTGCTCGGACATTAGACATGGCACGGAGATTGAATTGGTCCAAAAAAAAAAATCTACTAAATTTAGAAATGCTGTGGTTGGCCATATTAATTACGTACATGAATAATAGTTACCAACATGAGGAACTGCAGATGTTTTCTCATGCACTTCTGAAGGCCTGACGTAAGTCAGTGATGGCAATGAATATTAAGTGCCTATTTATTTAGCAAAAGCTTCTGTATCGACGGGAGGCAAAGCACATCAGTACAGCTCTTGAAAACATTTTCCAGCACAGTCTCTACCACATCTGTAGCTGCAAGTGTACCACAAACAAGAATTAATTTTCTCTTACTCTGGCTGTATAAGAGCAGCTGTTTTTCCTTGTATGTTGGTTTGAAATGTGACATATTCAAAATGGCAATCGTTACATTTTAATATTACACTTCTTGAGACTAGACATGGAAGAATGTCTGCCTTATGTCAGATGCTGGATTAAATTAGTAATTAAAAAAAAAAAGTAATTATGCCTTGCCTGAGGTTTTGTTGTCCAAATCATTATACATGTCTATATTGTAATGCATACAATCTTAATTTTAAAAGATTGATTTAATACATTTTATTGACTTATTCAACATGTACTTAGTCTTTCCTTTATGCCCAATTTTCAACACCCAACACTATTTGACCCAAAATAAAAAACATAACCTGATAGAAATGTTGGATTGCTACAAAACCCAGAATGCACTTATGTCTCAGACAGGTATGTAAATGATTAGTGGTGTGGTCTTATTTGACACTGGGTCTTGCCACAAGATGGTGTAAAATTGCTTGACCCACTGCTTTATAAAAAGTCTGTCAGACAGTGGCGGCTGGCCAATAGGGGGCGCTTAAAATTGTTCAGATATTAAAACGAAATAATTATGAACTGCAAAATAGAAATGTGTTTATTTATACTGTGTGTCTAATGGGCATGTTAGAATTTTTTTTTTTTTAAAAAACATCATTGCATTTAATTGCTCACATTGTGCATTGTGTTATTTTAGGTTTTTCACAGGGCAAAATTCATGTTCAAATAGTGCTATTTTTTAAGATCTGTTTTATTTGTTTGTTTTTAATTTGTTGGTTTGTTGGCACCCCCCCTCAGTTCTTTTAGAACCAGCCACCACTGCTAATTTCTTAGAGGCGACTCTCTGTATAAGAACTGTCTTGGTAGTAGAACCCATCCTAAAGGCTTAGTACATTTTGAGTGCATTTTTTTAAAAACAATGTATCTTATAAAGAAATGACCAGCATGTTTAATTCATTTAGTAAAAGGATTTCAGTAGTAAATGAGGGGAAATAGGATTTACATGATTTGTGCCAGTGATAAAAATCAGTAATGTCCAGAAAATAAATCTTTTCCAAGAAAAATTACCAGAAAGTTATCTCATGCAGGTTTTGTTTTTAAAAGATGTGATTTTTTTTAATAAAGCCATCGCCGAGTGTATGGTATGGAGAGCCTTTTTATATGCTGTACAGGTATACTTGTTTCAGTGCAAAAGGTCAATTAATGCTTTGGAGTACAGGAAAATATTGCAGAATGGCTTCCCACAATTGAAAAGTTATTTTTTAATGAGGAACAACCAGATGTTATTTTTCAACAAGACAATGTGCTTTCCCACACTGCAATGAAGTGGGTTGAGGACCATCAGGCTCATGTTTTGGTCTGTTCAGAGTACATTTTTAAATCCTATGGAGAATATTTGGTCTCACGTTAACAAAAACTGGAAAATGTTTTTCAACTACCCAGCTGTTTGACCCCATCATTGCTGAGTGGAACAATATTCTTGAAGAAACCAAAAGGAAACGCTTATTTTTTTGCCATTTTGGACGTTTAGTTTTAGCTGGAAGTGTATATACATTTGATGGTTTATAAGTATCTGAACTGTTCCCTGGTTTTAAAAGTGCCTCCTGCATTTTCCCAGCCCTTGCAATGCCTCTGCAACACGACTTGCCTGAATGCAAATCTTGGAAAGTCATAGGACGTTTCGAAGCTGGTCAAACACAGACAACAGTGGCAACAGTGCTTGAAACAGCCCAATGCTTGATTAGCAGACTGTGGAATCACTTTCAAGACACTGGAACAGTGCACAGAAGACTATGGCATGGCATGGTTAAGGATGACCGCTACTTAACCAGCAATGAAACAGAGTTGAGGGCACAGTTTCTAGCTTTCACTGGTTGACGGATATGCACCCAGACTATACGAAATCAGTTCCATTGTTTGACTACATGCCCCGTGACCAATAATAGATATTTTGTTATCTACCGAACACTGTAGAACCTGTAGAAGGTGGGCTGATGAGCATCATCATGATGAAAATCTTTATGATGACCATGAGTGGACAACTGCCCTCTTCTCTGTCGAGTCACAGTTCAGTTTGCAGCCTGACAATTTTCATGATCTGGTGTGAATGAGGATCATAGGAGAATACGTTTCATGCAAGAAAGGAACTCCTTCTGTGGTTGGTGGAATCATGGATTGGATTGGCATTGGTGGGCATACCAAGCTCCACATCAGCAGAGACCTGATTACCATTAAATATGCTTGGGATGTACTGGGAAGATATCTGGAAAGCCAGCCCATGCCTCCCACAACACTTTTTGATCTGAAAGTTGCTCTGGAACAAGAGTGGCAGAGGATCTGATAAAAAATGCTGGACAATCTGATCCTGTTCATGCCCCATCACTGTCAGTGTGTTTTGGCAGTCTTGGGTGACCATACACCCTACTGAACAGTCAATATTTGTGACACTTTTGTCCAGTTTGAGATGCTTCTGTTCACCCCCACGAATATGCCACTTGCTACTCAATCAACATAATTGAGTTTGCATTTTATTTGAATAATCAAACAACTTTCTTTGACTTTTCATTTGTTTTTCTGATGATCTTGTTTAATGAAATCAAATCAAATCAAATGCTTATTTTTAATCACTTCACATTCATTTTGAAATTTATTAGAGATTTCATTAAATACAAAAAATAGATTATTTTTCTATGTTAGATTTTTCTCAATAGTGTATCAACACCAAACAAAAACCCTAATGTCTTTAGGCCAGTACTTTGAAAACAAGTTTAGTCATGCCATTTATTTATGCTCTGGTTGAAAAAAAAAGACAAGACTTAAACTCACAGGCGTGACCAACGACCTCTATGGGTTAGGTGCCCTTAGACTTCCATTACAAGTTTAGAGTTAACAGGTTTTTCTTGTTTTAGTACAGAGAAACAGGTGGAACTTAATGTCCGGGGTCCTTACTTACACACTGCAGATGCAATAGTGCTGAAGTGTTCCTTTAATATACATGCAGACGTAGTACAGGTAGATGATGGTAATGAAAATGCCCTCTACCACCCTAAGCGTGCCGAGTGTCATCATCAGCATTTATTGCAGCTCTTTGATTAAAGCTTCCTTCCTGCCTGTCCCTTTGATGGATGATGTGCTTTTGAACCCTGTACACCTCTCGCTTAACAGAGTCACATGCGTACACTCCCACATCAGACTGACCCTGTGGAAGGTGCCTCTGTAACTGCAGATCAGCTCAGTCACCGAAATGCAATTACAAGATGCTCGGAAGTGTTTGGCACTGTCCCAAAATGCAGGCAACACATAAGCGCCGTTATAAAACTGCACAATAGCATTTTATTGTTTTGCTACGCTACTTAAATGTAGTTCAACTGGATGTTTTTTGCCCGCTCTCACCCACCTGCCCACCCTAACTTGGAATTATAGACTCTCTGCTTCTGTTATGATCCGTTAGTACTATCTGTGTTTTGTGGACAGCTGTTGTGTCTGGCTCCTTGGGTTACATCATGTCAGAGGTCATGCGTTTAGTTCCTAGTCTCCAGAGTGCTTCCAAAGAGAGGGAGTCATGTAATCTGATTCTGCTATTCCTTCTGTAAACTACCCATCTCGACTCGCCACTCCTGAAACTGAAAACGCAGTATCAGCTCACTACCTGTCAATAAGAAAATCTACAGTAACTAATTCCTAAAGATTTTTGTTTATATACATTATTGTGCAAAGAAATGGGCCAAACTCAATAACGCAAAACTGTGTTGTGTTGTTCCACTGTTTGGTAATGGATTCAGCTGACAAGTAGCTGGAAAATGTTCCCAGATAGTTAGTTTTTGATGTGAGACGAAATATTCTCTACAAGGTTCACATCTGGACACACAAAACATGAGCCTAATGGATTGTAGAAGATCAAAAGTGTTAACATAATTTATGTAAATGCGTCAATTGAAAACACAAGTGATTGATGAGTGGCTGAAACGACTGATACTTTTGTTTGATCAAAGCAAGAAATGCATTGATGGACAGTATTATGAATAACATGAAAAATCAGCCAGATAAAACAGAGACTTAACAACAAAATATGAACCGTTTTATGTATTTCTCTAAACACATCAACTCAAGTTGAGCCTTGGTCCTTCCAAGGTTTCTTTATTGTAAGTTTTTCCTTGCCACTGTCACCCTATACTTGCTCATTTTGGGATTGGCCCTAGAAGATAATAATAATACTGTAAAACTGCTTCAAAACAATGTTCCATTGTAAAAAGCACTATAGACATAAATCTGAGTTAACTTGTCTGTAGTCCAAACATGAGCCAATGAGCCTAACCAGGAAAGGTTTTCGATTGGTGTCTGCTACACCACATCTCCCACTTATGGTGATAGATCCACAGCGTTGAATCACTTTTGTGACCAGCTGGGCAGAAGAAGCAAAATGTTTTGCTCTGAAGTGCAAAGCCAGCGATTATTAAGTCAAAATGGTACTTAGAGTGTAAGACAGTATAGTATGCTGTAATGCCGTGCACCGTTTTGAGTTTGCAGTTCGACAGATTTTTGATTCCTATTATAATTTATTAAAATTTTTAAGACCTCTGCCATTAAAGCGAACTGACCTTCACTTAATGACATTAAATGGTGTATATCTTTAAAATGACTTATTTAGCAAACACAAGTACAAGCATGTCATGTTCTGTAGTAGGAAATGAGAGGATTGCTGGAAGATCGGCCTATATACCGTCAGCCCTGGTTATATTGGTAGAAAGTTTGTTAGATTACAAATATTGTGTTGGTGAGTTCCTTAAGAGGTTCCTTGCTTCCTAAAACCCTTCCTCTATGGTAATTGTGAATATTATCTGTGGGTTTGCAATTCAGCTTTGTTCTCATTTGGAGAAATTTAACCATTGTGTTGATCTGATATAAAATAGATTACTGACCATGACTGGAGAACATACTATAGAAGGGACACACACACACACACATACACACATGCACTTGCAAGCAAGCAGTACCACAGTTAAAGGCCAGATGCACATAGAAACCAGAATTGGTCCATTCAAATGCAAAACAGTACCTTATCTTCTCTTTGCTGCTCTTGTGCTTCACACCAAAGCTATTATTTAGCGTATGCTTCGCCTGTTTGTGTATTCCTGCTTATTTGTGTGTGTGTGTGTGTGTGTGTGTGTGTGTGTGAAGAATTGTGTATATTATTGTCAACATGTTCTGTACCTTATTGTGAAGAGGAGTATAAGTTCCCTACCTTCCAGCTATATGAGAGCCATAACTCATATCTCTGATTGTTCTAACTTCATCATATTGCCCAATATTGAGGCGTAAACGCCCGCAGGAGCAGTTTCCCAGCTAATCGTATTATATTTCTTCCACGTTGTCTACGGTTACAATGCTTGGACAGTCTCGGAGATTGCTTCCCGAGCTGAGTTCTGTGATCGAGGAGATTGTTGTAATCCTTCACATTTATTTAGCTCTAGTGTGGTTTGTCAGGGTTAAATACATTTGTTTGGGCTGTGTGCTAGTATGGTTCTGCAGGGAGCAGGTTGCGCTGCGACTGTAATCGTAGCAGAATGTCTAGGGAAGGTCTGAGATCAGATTTCTGATCTGCACAGGAAATGAAAGTGGTTGACAGTGAGTAATCACACTGTGGTTTTTTTAAACGCGTGTGTGCTGGTGGTAAGTATGGATGTGCGAGAGGTACGTAATTACACTTATTTTATTAAATGCTTTAATAATGACTTACTGTCCCATTATGCTTCGAGCATATATTATGGTTTATGGGTGCAAACACGTCTTTTATGACCGATATGAGATATTTTAGCAGTAGTAAAATGGATTCATAAATTGAATACTTTGATTTGTTAATCCATAATATTCTTTTCCACTGATCTTTATTCCAAGCTTCCCGTATATTTTCACTTCCCGAAAAAGTCGTTTCTCGGTTACTACTCTTCCAAAAAGACCATAAGTGATCAAGCTTCAGACTAGAAGGGTCAACTTGGCGTCTTGATGAAGTTTCCAGAAGCTGTTATTACTCAATTGCGATTTAGTAATCCATTCAGAATGCCTGTATTGTCTGTTTGTGTTCCATTAAAAAGATAGAAGTACATAAGGTCATTATACCTTTGCTTAAACACAGGTGTATTTAGTCTAATGGTGGCCCAAGAGCTTTGCACAGTTTACCCATGTTTAAGCACCTCTTTTCTCTAGCATCTCTGGCACCTGTCACATGACATAGGCATATGTGTGCCAAGGATATGATATCTATCGCAGGGCTGGGTAGGGGTCACTGCTTGTAGCACCAGGGGATGATCTACTGACCAACCTTTTCTCATTCAGACACAGCCAATTGTGTCTGCAGGTGACACCTGACCCAGCTCGAAGGCACTGCCAGATGTCAAACTCGGGTCCCTGTGGTGATGTGCTAAACATGTTAGACGTCTGAGCCATCTGAGCACCTTGATAAGAAAATTGTGATGCAGCACCGTCATGATTTACTCCTTCAAGCATGCGGGTGTTGTACTTTTTACACTTTAAAAAGTAAAATGTTGAACATTACCTCTATTTTTCATTAAAGATAAATATGTATAAATAATTTCATTATCTTGCTTTCTCAGACAAAAGTTTAAGACAAGTACATAATTTATGTTTGGTAATTCAGTCTGTAATTATTGTGTTTTATATCCAGTCATCTTTCCAGCCCTCGTATTAATGTTTAGCGTATGAAAGAGCCTCAGTGTCCCACATATACACTGAGGTAAGGAACAGTTCAATTGGCTCACATACATTGTAACCAAACGTTAAACATAAAAAAACTCTCTCTCTCTGTAAAAACTACAT
>JAVSBV010121506.1:0-19070 GCA_033117975.1 Parotocinclus spilosoma | reverse complement strand
GTAGTACCGTAAAATATGCAGCTACACGCTATAGAGCTACACGCTTTCTACAGGCAGCTGGAAAAAGTATAAGATAGCTCGAATTTGAATTTCACTTTTTATATTTCAACGCAAGCCCGTATTTTAAAAAA
This sequence comes from Parotocinclus spilosoma, assembly GCA_033117975.1. Classification (NCBI taxonomy): domain Eukaryota; kingdom Metazoa; phylum Chordata; class Actinopteri; order Siluriformes; family Loricariidae; genus Parotocinclus; species Parotocinclus spilosoma. The sequence goes on along the minus strand of JAVSBV010121506.1, from coordinate 18,939 downwards.
AATAGAGCAAAACAATGTTTTAATCACTTACGTTTAGTACTTTTCTTTCCGACATTGCTACGCTTCCAACACAACTAGTGCAACACTACGACGACTTGGGCGGCATCTCAAACGAGTCCTGACTCACTAATATAAGTGCACTTCGTAGGTCACGGGTATAGCTTTTACACACCATATAGTGTACCTAAATAGTTTAGAAGGCGATTTGTGATTCAACCCCCTTTCGCTGTCCAGTCTCACTCGTTTCCTGGTATTTTTTATAAACATCAAGTGTTACCGCCATCTATAGGTCGGGTGAAGAATATAGCAGCCCAGGCAGGACCATATCCTGACAGAAGAGAGCGCAAATACGCAGGACATAATAATACAGATACATTTTGAGGGTTCTAGCAAATAAGCGTGTACATTGAACTCTCTTGCTTTTAAAACGATTGGCTATTTGAATAGAACCTATAGTCAAATATTGAACCTACAGTCAGTACTTATAAATAACAAATAACAAAACATATGTTCACCTCAAGGGAACTTTCCGGTACTTTTCTTTTGATCTATGTGTTATCTTGTTTTCTTTAGATGTTGTCCACGATCTAAACAGTATGTAGTCAGTGGTGTTCTACGGTAGCGTCTTTACATATTTATAGTTGGAAAGAGGAAAGGGATATAGATGGACACTAGTAAGTACTTCCATACATCAACCAGGTGTAAACATCAGTTGGAAATTCTGGACTAGGGTCTTTCACACATCAGCATCACTTTTGGATTATTGCTGCATCTCAGTTCCACTTAAAACTACAGTCCACACCAAAGCGCACCGACACTGATCTGGTGGTCAGATCTGGTTTTTCGTGCAAATGGCACACTGTGCGTGTAGATTGTAGTAATAAAAGGGAGCAGCATGATGTGGAGGAGGCGAATTAGAGTCAGGAGATAGTGAGCTTTGCTCTCACTCTGAGTAAATCCTCTCCACCACTGCGCTCTCTCATTTTGCGCGCTCTCCCTCCCACCCAAACGCATATCTGGTCCTGGAAACTAAGAGCGCATCTAGTGGAAGAGAATGTGATTTAATGTGTGCAAGATATTTGACCGCATCAAGAAGGGGAGAAAAAGTCTTGGGGAGAAAAAGTCTTTGGGAGCCATAAATCGTATGCGTAATAATGCGCGTTTTTTCGGTTGGAATTTAAACAGAGACTCCTTCATGAATACAGCTGCATTAAAAAAAACTCCAAAGAATTTCTTAACCATTATGGATTTTGGTTTCTGCGCTGGCACGAGATAAAAAAGCAGCAAAGCAGCGCTCACCATGCTGTGAAGTTGATGCGTAAGTTTTAGATCCTAATTAATGTTTCTTTCCTCATTGTATCTAATCATATAATTCTGGTTTTATACGATGTTCCAACTGGACTGATGTAATAAAAAATAAGCTTAAGATAAATCTGTATCTAAAGAAGTACTACATTTTCTTTCTTTTTTGTTGTTGGTGCAAATAAAATCGGAATGAATTCAGTTTTATTAATTCACCGACACGAATATTGTGCATAAATACCAGCCATTCGTGTATCTTTAGCTTATTTTTTTTAATTTACACTGGATGGATTGTATAGGAGTGCTTAAAACAGAATACTGTCTAATAAAACATAAAAGTAACGATATATCGCAGAATAAAGTGTAATAAAACAAAATAAAAATGATACAATATATATAATCATACAATAATAATAAGCTAGAAGAAGTAACTAGAACAGAAAAACGATGTAGAGTAACGCAGTGTGGAATGTGAAGCAGAATGTAGCAGGCCAAAATACATTGTAGTACAGAATATTTATAACATAAAAAAATATAACAACATATAACTCCCAAATCCAAATCAGAACAGAATAGAATGCAATAGAGCAGAACAGTTTGGAATGTAAGAAAATAGAATGCAAGATAGAAAGCAACAAACTATAACGTTGTAGAATACTGTATAGAATAGAATACTGTAGTGCAGAAAAGAACAAAAGCCAAAAATGGGCAAAATCAACCATATACTAGAATAGAGCAAAATAGAATGCGAGATAATAAAGTTGTAGATATGAATTAAAATAGAACATAATATGGAATACAAGAGTTCAGAACTGAACAGCAGGGACTGTGGTAGCCTAGCGGTTAAGGTACTGGACTCTGGACCAGGTCCTGCCTCAGCCAAGCTGCCACAGTTGGGTCCTTGAGCAAGACCCTTGACCCACCATTGCTTGGATTTTAAGATTGTATGAGTTGTAAGTATCTCTGGATAAGGGTATGTGCTAAATGCCTTAAATGTAAATGTAAACAGCATGCAGAATATAACAGAATAAAAAAGAACAGAACTGAATGGAATAGAGCAGTGAGGAATAGATCACAGAATCCAATCAGATAGAATACATTTGGTGGGGTTCAGAATACGATAGAAGAATTGTTCATTTAGGTAGTGTCACATGGCTCCAAATACAACTCCTACACACCAGTTGGGAGGTGGAAGAAGAACCAGAGCAGCTCAGCATTGGTCACCTATTGTTGTTCTAGCTACAGTCACTCTGGTTCGTATAATGCCCCTAGCAAGGTGAATTCCACCCTGTGCTTGGTTGATCATTTCAAGATGAATTGCCATACACAATTGCGTAGAACTATTTGTCTGCTTTTACACCCCCGCCTATTTTAGTATTTCTGTATTATTAATAATTGTGTAATAATGTATACACACTATTATAATAAAACCTCAATTTAGTTAACAATACATTTATCTCTCACCAAGGCTCTTCTTTTATCTCTCATTTCTCAGTTTGGCTGGACGGCCAGGCCTAGAAAGAGTTCTGGTCGTCCCAAACTCCTTCCATTTAAGGATTATGGAGGCCACTGTGCTCTTAGAAACCTTGAGTGCTGCAGAATATTTTTGTAACCTTGGTCAAATCTGTGTTTTACCAATTCTGTCTCTGAGCTCCTTGAGCAGTTCCTTTGACCTCATGATTATCATTTACATTAACATGCACTGTGAGCTGTGAGATCTTATATAGACAGGTGTGTCTCTTTCCTAATTAAGTCCAATCAGTTCAATTTAACACAACTAGACTCCAATGAAGGAGTAGAACCATCTCAAGAAGGATAAGAAGAAATTTACAGCTTGTGAGTTAAATATAAGTGTCACAGCAAAGCGTCTAAATACTTATGACCATGTGATATTTCAGTTTTTCTTTTTAAATAAATTTACAAAAATGTTTTTTTCTGTCAAGATGGGATGCTGAGTGGACATTAATGAGACATTTTTGGATTTTAGTAAATTGCTGCAATGAAACAAAGCATGAAAATAGCGGTCTGAATACTTTCTGTACCCACTGTATTTTATGATATGTCTGGTCAACTTCAGGCATGCAGCACATTCCATCAAAAGTTGGGACAGGGCAATTTAGAGCTAGTAATGAGTTAAAAAACTAAATGGCATAATTTCAAACAGGTGGTGTCAAAATGTGATTGTAGTTATGATTTGGTCCTAAAGCAGCATCCAGCAAAGGTGATAGATGAGCAAAGATGGCTATACGATCTCCAATTGTTCAACAAATGCATGATCAAGTAATTGAAAAATTAAAAAAAATTACCTTAAGAAAAGATTGGGATTTGCATATTTATCTCTATACAGTGCATAATTAAATTATTCATAAAACCACATGCTGCACACATTACAAAGGCATGGAAGTAGAAGTGCGTACAAGTACTGAACTGGTCTGCCTGCAGTCCTGACCTTTCCCATATAGATATTGTGTGGAGAAGTTTGACATGAAAAATGATACTGTTGTTGCGCATTTTAAGACTCGTTTGTAGTAAGAATGGGACAAAATTGCTTGGTTTATTCTGGTTTATTCTATTCTTAAAATGTCTTTTAAGCGTGGTAAAAAGGAATGGCAACATTACAAAGTACTTTACTGTCCCAACTTATTTTGGAATGTGTTGCATGTCTGGAAAGCAGGAATGATGTTTATTAAGAATGAAATGAAATTAAGTTGACCGGAGAAAATACTGTGGTAGAACTGGAACTGGACTGGAACTGGACTCTGGACGAGAAGGTCCAGGGTTCAAATCCTGCCTCTGCCAAGTTGCCACAGTTGGGTCCTTAAGCAAGACCCTTAACCCACAATTGCCTGGATTGTAAGACTGTATCAGTTGTAAGTGGCTCTGGATAAGGGCGTCTGCTAAATGCTGCTGGAAATGTAAAATATTAAATATCATACTATATATCATAAAAAGTAAATGTAAAAAACACTATCTTTTTATATGCATTTTCCATACTGTCACAACTTTTTTTCTGATTTGGGGTTGTAAATTACCTTTTAAAATCAGGTACTGTTTTTTGGTTGTTGGTTAGACGTCAACAAAAAGTAGAAATACACTTTCAGTTTGTAAGAAATATACTAATGGAACTCAATACTGACTTGAGACAAGATTTTATAGAAACTACAGTGTGGCGATTACACAACCAGTATACTTGATGACAGAAGCACAGGGAGAGAAAGAAATTACAGAGAAGGATCAAATTGTACAGATTAGGGAAGTGGGACAAATACTGTGTACTGCATTCTCAAAAATAGAGTGGGATAAGTAACTGAACATGAAGGAAAACAAACTAATGCACAGAAATCCCCGAAATAAGGAGGAATTGTTGTGTTTGATTGATTTGGACAATTAAAAACTTAACAACTAAAGCAAATACAAACGATCATTCAATCTAAACAGAGAATGACTATATATACACTGCACACGCAAAGTAGGGGATACTTTAAAATAAAATATATGCCATAATGAAATGTCTTCTAATTTTTGTGAACATTTTATGAGCTTTAAGACACTTAAGACATTCATGAAGATTTGGGATTGTTTTTGTATGGTATTCATAATAGTTACATTTTTGTGTGTTTTTACCAGTCAGGTGGTAAGACCTGTTGAGATTTCAGTGCATATAAGGTGTGCGGTGCCAGCCAAACGTTGCTCATAATTCAGGATACCTACACTGAGGTCTCATGTGTTTCATAAAACTTTTGGAAACTTTTGTAATGCATTTAATAAATCACTTAATACTTTCAGCACCAGAGGCTATGCTGTTACATGTGCCATTACAATTGATCTATTTAAGGTTGTTAAGTTGAATAACCTTAATAATAAAGATAAGGAGATTGTTTGATCACATTGATCAAACAAACATTATGGGCATACCAGTGACTTCAAATGATATAAACTGAATATCTTCATGAAAATCCATTCATTCATTATCTTCCGTTAATTCCACAGCCGGTGCCCACCCAGCAACTGGCAACTGGGCCCAAGGGCAGGAACAACCCTGGACAGGGGGCCAATCTATCGTACGGCACACACACAGTCACACACTAAGGGGCACTTTAGAGGCACCAATTAACCTAACACGCATGTCTTTGGAATGTGGGAGGAACCGGGGTACCCGGAGTAAATCCACAGGGAGGACACGCAGACTTCACACAAGAAGGACCCACCCAGGCCTCTCCACCCTGGGATTCAACCCATATATATATATATAATTTTTTGGGCTGTGTATGTGTCAGATGAGGTAATACTAAAAGGCTTTTTAGCTTATTAGGATTTTTTGGGATGGGAGTGAAATGGTGGGATACAAGTGAAATTTATTTATAATTATACTTATATATTTCTCTTAAATCCTCAGACGGAAGTAATTTCTACAGGACAATCAGGATGAAAAGATGGCGACAATGTTGTTACCAGCTAGTCCAGACGGCTTGCGGCGCTTCACTCGCGAGTCCCTGGCAGCCATTGAGCACAGAATTTCTGATGACCATGCCAAGAATGCAAAGCCTTCTCCAAAGGATCCTGGGAAGGCAGAGCAGCCTAAGGCCCGAGCAGACCTGGAGGCCGGCAAGATGCTTCCTCGCATTTTTGGTGAAATTCCTGCAGAACTGGTAGGAGTCCCGCTGGAAGACATTGACCCATTTTACTTCAACAATCAAAAGGTGAGATGAATTGTAACCGTGACTGCCAACTGGCAGCCAGTTAAATCACTTCTGTAATTTGAACGCATTTAATAATTTCTAACTCCTAAAGTACAATGCCGCTATGTGTTGGGTTTTCTCTGCAGACCTTTATAGTCCTTAACAAGGGGAAGGCCATTTTCCGCTTCAGTGCCACATCAGCTCTGTACATATTTAGTCCATTTCATCTCATCAGGAGATTCTCCATCCGGATCCTAGTTCACTCATATCCTTTTATTTAAACAATCTGCATATTTAGCTTTAATAAATCTGAAATTGCTCATAGGGTGGTAACCTGGCCAGTCTGTAATACTAGAATTGGGTTGACTTCACTAAATTGTATTTTCTCAAAAATCTCTATATAACTATCTAATTTAAATAAATAATTTAGCACTCAATTGGCACAGCAGCAGTGGGGCCAATTGGAAAGGAGAATCAGCCTCCTTTATAAGCAGTGTGATGGACTGGCATCCCATGTAGGGCTCTCGGGATGAGTGTCGGAACCCAACATTGTATAATGATTTCCAGAATGAGAAAGAGTCCAATAAATAAATAAGGCTCATTGAGTTATTCTCAATTCAAGTCAATAAAAGTAGGCAAAGCGAACCCAATTAAACAAATTAGATAAAAATGTTATACTCTGGAATTTAGTTATTGAGGAAAATAAAATAATACATATCTGTGAGTGGCAAAAGTATGTAAACATCTTGGTTTTAATTACTTAAAAATGTTTTGAGGACTTACAGAGGAAGAGGAACTCTTTAGAGTTTGGACTAAGACAGACTGTGTACAAACTTAGGATTTAGGATTACTCAAGTCAATCACTCTAAAAGAAATGAATGTAACAGTGTGTGAGGTCAGAAATGAATCAAGGGTAAATTCTAAGCAGCTAAAGGCCTTTATCACATTGTCTAATGTTAAGGACTTTGCCATGAGGAGAACAGTGAACAACAATGGTGTTCATGGTAGTGTTACAAGGAGACAGTCTTTGCTTTCCAAAACAAACACTGTCACCCATCATGTGGCACTTGGACAATCCAGAAGCCTATTATAAAAACGTTACGGCTAGAGAATTTAAATGAGAACCACTACATCTATGTTGAAGAAAACTGCATTCCAACAAGTATTTGAGCCCATTAGTAGTTCATAGTAGTATCATGTTTACCGGTTTTGCTGCATATGGACCAAGACAACATTTACATTTATGTCATTTAGCAGACAATATAACTGATGCAGACTTAAAATCAAATCATTTGTGGGTTAAGTGTCTTGCTCAAGGACCCAACAGTGACAGCTTGGCAGAGGTGGGATTTGAACCCTCAACCTCCTGGTCCAGAGGCACATCCCATAACCAATAATATCAGGACATCTGTCCATGAACTGAATCCCAAGAGAAAGTCAGCTATGCAGCAAGACAACAAATGAACATGCACAAGTCATTCTAGCAGAAGATAATCGAAGAAAAATAAAGTAAATGTTTTAAAATGGCCAATTCAAAATCCTGACCTCTGTCCAGTAGCATTATTGTGGAGAAGGTTCATGTGAAGAAACCCTGCAAAAAGAGTCAAATTTGCTCTGTATGGAAGAATGGGATCAAATTCATCCAAGTTGATGTACAGGATCGACCAACAGTTCTGGAAACAGTTGTGCAGTCGTCGCTGCAAATGGCATCATACTAGATACTGAAAGCAAAAGTTCACATATTTTTGTTGTTTAAATAGGTTCTCAGTAGCCTTTATATTTATTTTAGTTATGTGAAAATCTGAATGTTTTAGGTCATATTTATGCAAATGTAAATATGTTATTATGTAAATACTTTATGTAATTGTGTAAATATTGAACATTTTAAAGTATTCACATACTTTACATACATGTCTTATGCACCACTATATTAATGGATAAAAATGATATTGCTATTGCAGGCTAAGGAACTTGTAACACCCTAAATTATTTGTTTTATTTTTTGGAGATTTCTCATGTTATGGCCTGACATTGTGAACCAAATTGGATATCATTTTTCTAATCCCTCTGAATTATGTAAGAACAAGATTTGGCCTTAAAGTTAGGGGAGAATAGAACTGAGGAATTCATGAGCTCCCTAACTGTATGACTGAAAGTCAGTCTAAAAACAGTCTAAATTAATAGCAGAAATAAAGTCGTGTTTACTGGTCTAGATTATAAGCTTAAACTTGCTTGTCCTGAACTTTCAAAATCTGTTTACCATCCAGCCTCTGCTAACACACACTTGAACTCTTGAAACAGATGGAGGCTTTGTGGCTGTGACAACAGGACTTCAGGCAGGTTAAATGGGGCCGGAGTTATCACATAGAGACCTTGAATCTCAAATCCTACTTTTAAGTTAGATTAAAATAGAAGAGATAATTTATGTAGATGAAATCTGTAATGCCCCAAATTTCATGAATCAACAAGCCTCAAGTGACTGGGATGCAAACTTTTTTGTCTTTGCGTATTTTATTACTATAACTCTCTTTACTGTGAATGTTTGTTTTAGGAAGTGACAAATTATCTAGAAATTAATTTATTCTAATTAACATTACCCTTTACACTGTACATCACTATCTGAACCTCTGAACGTTTTCCTTAACATTTTTCTACATTGTTTAGTTGGTTCATTATGTGCACAATTTTGACCAACTGTTTCTTCATGGCCATGTCAGACCCTGCGCAGTGGACCAAATATCTGGAGTGAGTATTTCCTTATTCTTTATTAACAACTTAGCCTTTTCACATTGTCATCTGTGTGTTCTTAATGTTAAAATAAATATGTTTATATACTTGATTTGATGAATCTGTTTTAGAAAACTACTTTATCAGGTAAAATGTGTCCATCTAAATATTTAGAAGTAATAATAATACATTTAAGAGAAGAAAGGAATTATTGGAATTAAAGGAATTTTACCAGGGGAAATCAACAGTGTCATGTATAATCAATCAAATATTAAATTCAATCAGTTTTACACCTTTTGTGGTAAATCCAGCTGTTGTCCAGCTGTTTTAATAGCTAACTAGTCCTCTAGCTACAGTAGTTACATGCTGTTTAGTATATTTAGGCATCTCTGCTAATACACTGCTCTCAAAATTTAGCAGATATTCATTATGGGATATTTCATTTTGAATTAAAATGGATGCTCTCGCTATTTTAAGCATCTTTGAGAAATATATCATACATATACATGAATGATGACAGGTTCGGCTTCTCTTCTATAAATCACTGAGAACTCAGAATGCAATTTGAGGCTTAGGTACTCCAATCCCACTAATATCCACCGCAAGCTTATGTAACCATTAGCCTTAAGCAGGACAGCTTTTTATTACCTGATTGCACGAGGACATTTACAGAGCACCCAGCATTTCTAATTAGCATATACATTTGTTCTTGTGTCGTTTGCCCTAAATAGTAAAGAATAATTTTTTCAATAGTTTGATATTCATAAAAAATAAAGTTGCTGTTATTTTAAATATGTTTCAATTGTTTGACTCTCCTGTTGTGTTCTGTTTGATTTGGACCAATTAGATATTTTTCTCTATCACAGGTATGATTTCTGTACCCAGACCAGCATAAGACTTTATGGTAACACTTTACAATACTGGTACATAACTAAGCACACAACAAGACTTAACTAAAAGTTTATTTACAATAAATTAATGCATGAACTAATACTTTATGAGATAATGATAAATATACATGAATAATGTAATGAGTGACATATGTATTGCCATTAATAGAGGCAGATGTTAACTACTTACATATTGTTAAATCATTATATGAATTAATTAAATTCTTAATGCATTAATTAACATTCTTTCTATAATGCATTCATAAAAAGTGCCTAGAGTGGACCTGCTGGTAACACATTTGTGTATTAATAATTATATATATATATATAGTACTGAACAATGAAGTGCATATGTGGGGCAAGATATATATATTTATTTGTGCACGTTTACATCATAGGAATGTAAGTGTAAGTGTCCCAGTTACTGACTGAAGCTCATTTGTTTCTGCATAACTTACCGTAGCCATCTCACCTGCATTCATCAAAAAGAAAGATGAACAGCTGTTTTATGGATTTAGCTGGTAGACTTTTCACTCATTAGATTATTAATGTATATGTATCATTATCTCATAAAGCACTAAATATTAGTTCATGCATTAAATTATTGCTAATGAACTTTTAGTTAAGTTTTATTGTATGCTTAGTTATGTACCAGTATTATAAAGTGTTACCGACTTCATGAAATTTAACGGACTTGGTTAATTTCACTTTTAAGCTGTGTTCATGCTAAGCTCTGTGAAATTCTGGGTGGAGCTCATTGACCATAGAAAATGAATGGGATTTAAGAGGAAGTACAATTCATGTGATATATTTACTAGAGGGTTTGCCCTTAAGGCAAGGTTAAGGGAAATAAAAAAGTTCAATTTCACTCAATTTTATTTCTATAGCGCTTTTTACAATGGAGCATTGTCTCAAAGCAGCTTCACAATATTATATTATCTTAAAAGGCCAATCCCAAGTTGAGCAAGTCTAGGGTGACAGTGGAAAGGAAAAACTCCCTGAAAGTTGTAGGAAGAAACCTCGGGAGGACCAAGACTCAAAAGGGGACCCGACCTTCATGGGTGGCCTAGATGTTAATTAAATAAATACTTATTATTACTTAAAGCTACATTTTTGCTTTCATTTGTTAAAATCCTTTTTATCAATGTGATGCTCTGCTTAGAATTCTGATTGGTCTTTGATAAAAGGCTGGGTAAGAAACTGGAATTTATCTATCATTATTTCCGCATGTTCTCATGTTCTTCTGAACCTGGAATGCTGACCTTGATTGAATGTGTGAGTGCATACTGTAGCTCTTTTGAGGGTTGTGGTCAATACCTGTTATACCTATATAAAAATGCTTTTCAGAGGCTTATACCTTAAACTAGGGCTTGATGTTCATAGGAAGAAATAGAAGACACAAACACAAAACATTCATTCTTCTTTGTTGAATAGATACAGTGCCACAAAAATCATGACTGACCTTATTTATATTTGTGCTGTATGTGGTCGTACAATTATTTATTAGGCCAGACTTATTTTATTGCTTGTTTCGCAGATCCGCCGACGATCATATTTCATATATATATATATATATATTTTTTTGGTATTTCTCAGATCCGCCGCAGCACCAATGGTTGAAGTTAAAAAAAACCCAACCGTTTTCTTCAGTTCATTTTCATTTTTTTGAAGATTCACTTTAATTTAATTGTAGGTTAAATAAATTATATTTTTGTATAAATTCCACATAGTCCTCCAGAAATTGAAAAGTGCTAAAAATATATATTTTTCCCTCCCTCCTCAGTAGATTCTTAAGTAGGGAAATCCGAGGAACAAGCAATTACAAAAGTCTGGCCTAAGTTACACAATATTCTTTTCCATATCCTTCACACTCACAGCATATTTATAATTAAAAAACACATTTGGACATCAGAATCAACTCCATCGACATACAGTATACTCTACTGTATGTCTATAGTCCATCTGTAGACATAGCCTTCCATTTAATGGATACCCGATATCTGAACTAGACAGGCACTGACCTCCAATAGACTTGCATGGAGACTATTTGGAAGGGAATGTGACTGAGCATGTAGCATGCTGGTTTGTTAGCAACTTTGGCCTTCTGAGTAGCTAATTCCAGATAAGTTTTCTGCATGCTCATGACAAAAGTGTATAAAATGAATAAACCAGTCAGTATGTAAAGCTGTATTTCAGTCTACAACATTAAGAGCTATATTTCCATCTATGGCTTGATGTTGAAAATGTAAAAACAAAATTTTAAAAAGGCAAATGTTACAATGTGTTTAAGGAGGTGAGGTGATATTTCGCTGGCCCACTACCACAGTGACCCAGGCTGTCTGCTGCTGCCAGCCTTATGATAGACTGACACCCCCTCAGCAATGATCAGGAAAGTAATTTCTTGGCGGTTTAGGTATCAAACCATAGCCTAGGAGGTTTAGGATTGAAATCCTACCTCAGCCAAGCTTCCACTGTTGGGCCCTTGATCAAGGTCCCACAGTTGCTAAATGAACAAATGTTAAAAGCACAGATAAAACCTGAACCTTAATAAGCTTTTATGAAAAGCTGAATTTGTTAACCATTTATGTAAATATTTTGGGCAGCACAGTAACTCCATGGTAAGTGGTTAACGCGGCCACCTCACAACTCCAGAGATCTAAGTTGATGTCCTGGTCCAGTCATTGCCTGTGTTTGCATGTTCTCTTTGGGCCCAAAGACATAGATCAAGTCAACTGGTATCTCTAAAGAGTGGCTATGTGTGCATATTGCCTGAAATGGTTTGGTGGCCTGTGTGGTCTTGGATAGAGTCTTGCACACTGTGTTGCTGGTTGAGCCCCAGCTGCCTGCCACCCTGAAATGGAATAAGCGAGTGTGAAAAGTGATTGGTATTGCTGTTTTAAATTATTTTACATCTAACTCATGCTTTCTTCCATCTTGTCTTCTTGTACTCAGATATACATTCACTGGCATTTATACATTCGAGTCTTTAATTAAGATCTTGGCAAGGGGATTCTGTGTCGGACCCTTCACGTTCCTCAGAGACCCATGGAACTGGTTGGACTTCAGTGTTATTGTTATGGCGTAAGTTAATTTTGTACGTATTATCGACTGCATACAAGCTGTTGAGCTATCCAACAACTCTGACACTCTCAACTTTCTGTTCCCAAATAAAATCTAAATATAAATCTGATTAGCCCACTGCCTAATGTGTTTTGAATGCTGCTGAAGGAATACTTCTGTCAATAGCTGCATCTAAGAATGAGCATCTGTTTTTGAGATGTGATAGAACAGCTGCATTAGTGCTCACAAAAATACTGAACTACTGAAATAAAGCATCTGATATAGAAAAAAAGCGGTTGAGAGGTGGATAGTGGTGAGCGACAGTTTGAGGAAGAGACAGAGGTATCCAGTGAGTCATTTTTCAGTGACCTACATATGTAGCAGTACCATATTGGTGGCATTAGATGGATGGATTAGCTACTGAAAAAAATGTTGGAGGAGAAAAGAGAGGGAGTGAGAGATAACAGAGGTCAGGTATTTTGGCCATTTTTGCATATGATTTGACTTTATAATGTTTATATTTATTTATTAACATGAAAAACACATTTTGCATGGACACACACTTGGTATTCAGACTCTTTGCTATGACATTTGAATTTTCTGTTGACCATATCTATAACGTTTCTAAACCTTAATTAAAGTCCACATGTGGTCATTTCAGTTGATTGGACATTAGGAAAGACACCCCTGTCTAAGGTTCCACAGCTAACAATGCATCTCAGAGCAAAAACTAAGCCATGAGGAAGAAACTGCCCGTAGAGCTCAGAGACAGGATTACATGGATGCAGAGATCTGGAGAAGGTTACAAAAAATTCTGCTTGGAACACCCAGGACTATATCTAGAGGGGTGACCAAGAATCCAATGGGCAGACATCACTGCAGCACTCTACCAATTTAAGCTTTATGGCAGAGTGGCCAGACAGAAGCCTCTCTTCCGTTAAATATACATGAAAGCCTGTCTGAAGTTTAAAAAAAAATCTGATTATGAGAAACAAGATTCTCTGGTCTGATACCAAGATTGAACATTTTGGCTTTTATGGAACATTCTATGCATCATGTCTGTGGGAAACCAGACACTGCTCATCACCTGCCCAATACCAACCCTCCAGTTTTAGCAACTGGGACAGGGAGACTTGTCAGGGTTTATGAAAAGCTGAATGGAGCAATGTACAGAATTATAATTTTGGGACCTCAAACTGGGCCGAAGTTCAACAAGACAATGACTCCATGCACAAAGCCAAGACAACACAGGAGTGGCTTAGGGAGCTAAGGGTAGCTAGAACCCTGACTTGAACCCAATCAAACATCTTTGGTGAAACCTGAAAGGTCTGTTTACTGATGGTCCACAGCCAGTCTGACAGGGCTCATGAGGATCTGCAGTAAAGGATGAAAAAAAACCTCAAATTCAGATCTGCAAACCTTATGGCATCAAACTCAAAATCAGTGCCATAGGTGCTTCAACTAAGTACTGAGTAAAGGGTCTGATTACTTACATCAACACAATATCCAGTTACATTTAGATAGTATTAGCAGTGTCTGAAAAGAGTGTGGTTGAGAGCTGCAATCGTGACCCCTGTCAGCCCTGCAATGGACAGACATACTTTTCTGGAGATGCCTAAACTTGCACTTTGTGCTATCTTGGCCAAATCTCCAATATATAATTTCAGAATACATATACCTGCATATGCATAGCAGAAGAATACGATCAAAAATTTAGTTTTGGTGAAAAAAGATAATGTACTGGATATTATAAAGAGGATAGACCATGAACTAATACTTGGCGCAATCCTTAACCATGAACATTCGATAATGTGTCTCCCTGCTCCTTCATGTTATAACTTTTACTCAGACTCTAAGTAACACAAACAGACTTCATTCTAGAATGATCTTGTCAATATTTTACTGCTACTGTGTGTCTTTCAATATGCTGTGCTTTTTTCTCAAATGGACAAACTCTGACCTGTTTCTTATTTTACCCTCTGTAGGTATGTAACAGAGTTTGTAGACCTTGGCAATGTCTCTGCATTACGCACATTCAGAGTACTGCGAGCACTGAAAACCATATCAGTCATTCCAGGTAAGACCTAGATGGCTGTGTTTACATTGCAATCACACGGACACAGAGGCTCCACGAAAAAATGCAGATTGATTCATTTTTCTATATAGCTTTTGTTCCACGGACAGCTACAAAAGTACATGGACGCGAATGTTTGGGTGTCACAAACTTAATTATACATGCATCCTAAGAATTGGAGTTGAATTAGTCCAGAATCAATAATACTGCTCACAAAAATTAGGGGATATTTTTTCATTTTGATATATCTCCTAATTTTTGTGAGCAGTATATTATTAATGGTCTTGGTCTTATCATGCACTTACATTGTTTGTTTTTTATTTAATAACCCCACTCCTCGCCTGTTCCTTTCAAATCCAAAGTACATCCCAATGCCAAGATTTCTTTTTAAACAACAATAATCAATGTAGCTCATTTAAAACACTTTCCAATTTTTTGGAAACCTCTCAAACACAAAGAAGCACAACTGAATCACTAGCTAGTACATAACTGATTTAAAAAGAGCAGAGTGGGTATTTATCACAGGTGAAGTAATGGTGAGAACATATTGTGTATGTTTAAGCCATATGGTCACAGATGTGCTTCTGAAAAGTGGCTTTTTAGATCTATATATTATCTGACAAGTTCCAGCTATCATGCATGCTAATTTAGCTAAATTCTAACCTTTTTTTCTGAAAAACCACCTAAATATGTAATAATAAATATGTCCTTGATAGTAAGGCAACAAGTAATATATTTAGCGATTCTTATTTCCTATTGTATTTATTCAAACCTTGGTTGTAAAAGTGGACAGATGTTAAATAGAAAGGCTGTTAAACAGCACATACCTGTTAACTGGAAGTTATCTCTTGTGTAAACACATCTGCCCTTAAATGACCCCCCTCACAGAAGTACTTGTTTCTTCTTCCACCTATATTAACAATCAAGATGAAAATGCATTTTTTGTGACAGGATACCAGGCCATTGTGGGGTCAACAGGGGTTGCACTTCCTGTCCCTTCTCACTTAGACACTGCCAGTTATGCTGGCATGTGATGCGAGAACGTAGAAGAGACTGCAAGGACTTGAATCCACGTTACAGCTGGTTGTGGACTAGCATCTCAAATTCCAGCCACTTTGTTAAGTGCATCGGCCATAACTGTTACCCAGACTCATTAATTAAGCTAAAGGACCAACAATAGAAGCCTGTACAAAATCCAGAGTATACTCCAGTGAGCCACCACTGTCTGTTGTTTCAGTATAAAATTAAAGATGATGACCCAAGTCAACATCCACTGACAGGAAGTGTTCAGAAGGTTGCATGAAGATCACACCTTTACGTGCATGCCCTTCTTTTGTTCCTATCCAGGTCTGAAGACCATAGTGGGGGCTCTGATCCAGTCAGTGAGGAAGCTAGCAGATGTGATGATACTGACCGTTTTCTGCCTCAGTGTTTTTGCCCTGATTGGTCTGCAGCTCTTCATGGGCGTCCTGCGGCAAAAGTGCATCCGCAGCGCTGCTCACTGTGTCGACTCCACCTACCCAGGCAATGGAAGCTTCTTCTGCAACAATAAAACCTGGAACTCCATGAAAGATTTTGTTACTAGTGAAGGTACGTTGTTCATACAAGCCACAACTTGCATTAGCTTACATACAACTAGTTTGCATAGACATGGGTACTGAGTTAAAGCTAACAACTATGGAGTTTAAGGTAATATCTAACTGTATTTGCTAATGCATTGTAACTACACGTATTAAATGTTTTTTTTTTGGAATTAAGAAAAATCCAATATCTCCCCAGAGAATTTCTACAAAATCGAAGGAGCCAAGGATGCATTAATATGTGGATATAGCAGTGACGCCGGGTATGTGATAACTTCTGTTCCTTCTGAATTAACTTCACAACAAAACAACTCCAACTTCATGTAATAATAACTTCATAATAACAAATCATGTTATTAGTATAAAAATGAATGAAAAGCTGAGCTGAAATTTAAGAATTGGTTAGTATTTTGCTGCCGTGACACTCGAGAGGAGCCCTTACAAGTTTGTATAAAGTTCTGATAATCTATGTTATGCCGGTATGATTTTACTATATTTCAATAAGCATCTTCTCAAATGCCCCCATAAATGCTTCCTGGGTTTAGGCCAGGAGGACCTACAAATACAAAACCTTTAGAAATTACTTTTTGTCAAAGTTTCAACCTTTTACTGATTGTTATGCTGATTCTATACTTTGAAATGAAAAGATTGTATTCAATTTAATAAAAAAGCTACATAGAAGCATTTTCACTAGTGGTCTCAGACTCAGGCCCCCATTATATGTAAACAGCTAGTTCCCCAGTTCCTGTTTGCAAATAGTCGCTATTTCTGATATCTTAAAAACCTAACCAATATTTCTGTCATAATGTGATTAACTCAAAGGCGACAAAATATAATACATAACATCTTCGTATGAGTTTTCCCCCAATCTTATTAATAAATAAATAATAATATAATATAAATATTTTTTATAATAAATAAATAAACTGATACAGAAACATTTGCAAAGTCACAACAGGAAAATGGTCTAACAAGAGAAAAATCCTGCTTTAATTTCTACTAATCGTACACATCTACATCCAACCCAATCTTGATTGAACCAAGCGTTATAGACTGGCCACTTTATAAGATGCACCAAGAAGCACCGCTGAATGCATCACATTAACACTCTGAATCAGCATATGCAACTGTCTGTTCAAACATGTCTCTGCCAAATCGTCCCTGCAGTCCCCTTTCTTTAATCCTGCAAATCCCAATGCCTTTCAGACAAGTACCATGGGATGATGTCTGTGTTGCCATTCCTAGTTCAAGGATTTCAGTGAACTAAATACCCATCTGTGTTCATTTTCTGTGTTAATCTGCAGCTTTTTGTCCAGGTTATGATATTTACTGTTATAAATCTGGCTCATGGTAAATCAGAAGCGGTTACTCGGCTACAAGACAAAGTTAAAATGAAAGTCTTTTTTGGCCTGATTTAATACCTACACTGCTGCAAAAATCTGTCATTTTAATATAGGTGAAAGCTATAGCTCTCAACTGTAGCAGGCTCTCAACTGTAGACGACCAAAGAAAAAATATTAATGAGCTTTACAGTCAGAAAACAATATCTAGTAATAAAATGGAAACAAAAAATTTTAATTCCAATAAAAAACAATCTAACCACGTTATGAGAATTCTTGCTTTAATGTATAGTGTTTTATCCTATATAACCCACGTTCTACACCACTATAATTAACAGTGATTTAACAGATGATATAGTTATCATATAGAGTTGTCTGATCTCTTACCTAAACCTTGCACTTTAATGTTATTTTTTAAATTAATTTTAAATTAATGGTTGTTGTTTTTTATACTGTAGTGTTTTAGTTCTAAAGGAACGTGCATTCATGAGAGAGCAAATGATGATACATGTGATGAACAACAGCTTCTTGAACGAGTATTTTAATATATACAGGTTTTAAATATATAGGAACCAGATGGAAATTTCATATTTAATATATCAATAAATATATAACCCCAATTCCAATCAAGTTAGGACGTTGTGTAAAACATTGATAAAAACAGAATAAGATGATTTGCAAATCCTTTTCAACCCATATTCAATTGAATTCACTACAAAGACAATATACAGTCGATTCCGGTTAATTAGACCACCGGTTAATGGGACCAGCCGCTTATTTGGACCAAATTCTAAAGTACCGAAAAAAATCCTATTATATACGTGTAAAGTTTTTTCGCTTATTTGGACCAAAATTCCGCTTAATCGGTACAAAGAGCGTGTACAGTATGAAATATCTGTGAACAAACTCTTCGTCTCTGGCATCACTACGCGAAAACTCCTGAGTTTCTCCCAGCCCTCTACTGCCACCTACAGGTCTTTGCCTAAAATTTCCATTTACTACAAAAAAAGAAGCCACAAGTTGCCACTTAGCCACTGCTAAAGCAGATCAGCGATTTATGGGAGGATTTTTGGGATCCCCGGGAGAATTTATGTTTTTGGCAAAGGTTTAGGAAATCCGAAAAGTTGTGTTGACCACGCCCACCACTTTTTGATTTTGTTCAGGTGCAGTCCGTCAAGAGAACGCGTCAGATCACACTGGATAAGTTTTTCAAACGTTGAGTGGAATTTAGTAAGAACTTGTTTTTTACAGTATTATGCTTCGCATGCTGAGTACCTATACATTGTG
>JAVSBV010121489.1:0-19079 GCA_033117975.1 Parotocinclus spilosoma | reverse complement strand
ACGGGTGTGTGCCTTTCCAAATCATGTCCAATCAACTGGATTTACCACAGGTGGACTCCATTTAAGCTGTAGAAACACCTCAAGGATGATCAGTGGAAACAGGATGGACCTGAGGTCAATTTGGAGCTTCATGGCGAAGGCTGTGAATACTTACGTAAATGTGATTTCTTAGTTTTGTATTTTTAATACATTTTCAAAACTCTCAAACTTTTTTTTACATGGTCATAATGGGGTATTTTGTGTAGAATTTTGAGGATATATTTTGAGGTATACGTACCTCAAAGGTACATACCTATACCTGAGGTATATGAGATATATATATATATATATATATATATATATATATATTTATTTATTTATGGTCATTGGTATTATGGGTCCCAGAGTGCATCAATAAGGTTACACCAACCTGACCTGTCTTAACAGTTGATACAACTGTTTACTTATTCCAATTTCTGACCCGGCCATTTGAATGTTGCCCAGAGCATTTTCTCATTTTTTGATCATTCTCTGTAAAAGAATCATTGGACTTAGAGAAGCAGGAGGGGTGTTTTGAGAAACTACCTGCCATATAGACTGCGTTAACCTAACTGTTAGGAGGTGTTGGGAGCACTAGTTCTGAGAGCAGTGGTTCTCTGCGCACACAGCGTACAGGTTTTGCATGGCCCAGACAGCCCACCAGTAGAGAAGACGGTTTGATCTACCAACAAGCTCTAACAGTTCAGCTCAACCATTGCCTCTCATGTCAGCTTCCAACTAGCATTTGCCAGCAGGATATTGCTTGCCCAAGCACAGCAAGGGTTTCCGAGGAATGCCACTGCCAATTGAGCATTTATGGGACCGGTTGAAACACCAGCTTCAGCAGATTGAGCATAGACGATCTGCAGGCCCAGCTGTGGGCAAATGTGTCATAGAGGCAGTTAACGATCTCTCACCAATAAGCACACCCTCTTGAGCAAAGACTCAGTGTCTAATCAGACCACACCTGTAATTAATTACATACAGTATCCCACAAAAGTCAGTACCACCCTCACATTATTGTAACAATTTTATTATATCTTTTCATGGGACAACACTGAAGATATAACATTTTTAATTCAATGTAAAGTATCTACAAAGTAAAGTATGTCTACAGCTTGTATAACAGTGTAGATTTGCTGTGTCCTCAAAATTGCTGAAAACACAGCCATTCATGTCTAAATCACTGGCAACAAAAGGGAGTACACAAGCTGCAGTTTACTTTACATTGTATCAAAGTGACAAATCTGCAGTGTTGCCAAATGAAAAGATGTAATAAAATAGTTAGAAAGTGTAAGGGGTGTACTCTATTTTGTGACATGCTATATCTGCCGGTGATATAACTGCATGGCAAATTTTGCAGCAACCCGACCTTTCAGATATTGCATAACTGTTTTTGTATATACAGTGTTCCATCGTTTATCGCGGGGGTTACGTTCCAAGACCATCCACGATAAACAAAAATCTGCGAAAGTAGGGATTTATTTAAGTATTTCTACACTATTTTAGCTGTAAAACTTGCAGAACGTTTGGGTGGCATCGTAGGGCTTGAATGAATTCAGTCTATGATGAAACTTTCACAAACAGCGAACACAACATTGCAGATAAAAACTTGTCATGTCGGCAAGTAGCGACTCAGGCGTGCGATGCTCTAGTCTTACTTCTCGTTTTTGGTGAGTGTTCATCCGCTGAGTAAATACGCTATTGTAGTGTTTTTAACTATTGAATAATCAAGCAACACGCTGAAGTAATCGAACGTTCTCTTTACTTAACACGCCATACCTTACTCTGATATCACACATGCTCCATATGTACCGAGCTTACAGCACATCATATCCTATACATGGAGTAGCCACAACAGCTATTTACTGTAAATCGTAACATTTCTTTATTGTTAGAATAAATATTTGTAATATATTTGCATCAATTTTGTGTTTTTTTTTAATGCAAAATTTCCGGAAAAACCCGTGGAACGGTGAAAATCCATTTATATATATTTTAATATTTTTTTTATATATATATTAACCCGCGATGCACCGTGTTCGCATATATATATATAGCTTTTCAATGAGTATTTATGTGCGTATGTGTGGCTGGGTGCGTGTTGGGAGAACTCAGTAATTCAACTGTGCATACCTCTAACAGCCCTGAACTGTCTGAGCTGGAGTCATCTACTGCACCATCGTTTTGACTTATGACAGAGTTCACAAGCTCACAGAATCTAAGAGCAGAAAATATGTAATTATATTACTGTAGCATCACATTCTTACTACCAAGAAGGTAATTCATTATGAGACATGATCTTAAGTATTTTAGACAGCTCTTTCTTAGTCTTCAGCTATAAGTAAACTTAAGTCAGTAATAGGTTTGTAATTCTCATTACATTAGATATGACCATTAAGATACAAAGGATATATATAAGGTTAGTTAGATAAAATGCTGCACTATTCCTTTAAGAGTGTGAGCCTGGTGTAAACATGGGAGAAAAACATAACAGTCCATCTCTGTCGTCCCCCCCGGCACTCACCCTTTGCAGTGCAGATCACTTGGAAAGCACAGCTGGAAGTCATCGGAGTTGTAAAGCACATACAGGAAGCAGCTCCGCTCATCAAATTTAGAAATGCTGATGGAGTTGCACAACATTTACACACCAGTCAAGACATATAGTGAGACAGATAATAATAATAATAATAATAACAATAACAACAACAATAATAATAAGTCTAACTATGAAATGAAAACATTATCGCGTTTTCAATTTACAAAAGACCTTTCACAAGATTAAGTGAGACAAGAAGGGAAGAAAGAAAATCTATCAGAAAAGAGAAAGGTTTTAAAATTTAATTTGAAACCATAAAGTAAGGAGTAAGCGCTCTTGTAATGATTGAATAAGTTAGTTCCAAAGGTTAAGTGCTATAGAGCTGTACAATCTGCCACCCATAATAGAAAGTCTAAAACAAGGAATAGTAATCCAGTGCTGGAGGATTTGATGGTGTGGAAAGGACCCATAGAGATGATGCAATTCTGACAGGTCTGTTGAGGTAAGTCCATTTAGGTTTAGGAACGTTCAGAGGAAGTATTTGATGCAGGAGGAAACTGATACTCTGTCTGACTGGACTAAGATGGGTACATAGTCTGCATACCGTCTTAAAGTGGGTTAAGCAAATTGAGATGGAGGCCACTGAAACGTGAACAGCAGTCAATGTCAGAGACAATGAGTGCATTAACCAGCATTGCTGCTCCATTGTTGAGGAGCATAGGGTGGAGGCTATGTTGGGCAGATAAAAAACATGCACTCAATTTGTGACTCAAATGGATGGTAAGGATGGGTTAAAATGCTGATTAAAGATTATCATTCTTACTTCACAAATTCAAATGTTAAGAATATTATTAGGATGGGATAGGATAGAACAGAAAATCTGGATGGAATTAGTTTTATATGACGACCTGGTGACTTTAGTTTTATCCCATCATCATTTTTGGATAACCGATAATGCTTTGTTCTTAGTAATACAAATTCCATGAGTCTACAACCCCAATTCCAATGAAGTTTGTACGTTGTGTAAAACATCAATAAAAACAGAATAAGATTGTATGCAAATTCTTTTCAACCCCTATTCAATTGAATACACTGCAAAGACAAGACATTTCATGTTCAAACTGATAAACTTTATTGTTTTTTGTTAGTTTTTTTTTGTTGCAAATATTGACTCATTTTGAATTTATAACATGATCCAAAGGAGTTGGGACAGGGGCAACAAAAGACTGGTAAGGTTGAAGAATGCTCAGAAAACACATAAAGGGAGCATCTCCAAAAGGTTTAGTTGTTGGCAAGCAAGGATGGAGAGTGGTTCACCACTTTGTGAGCAAATAGTCAACAGTTTAAGAACAACGTTTCTCATCATGCAATTGCAATGAATGTCTCATTTCATCATCTACAGTCCATAATATCATCAAAAGATCCAGAGAATCTGGAGAAAATCTCTGCAAATAAGCGGCAAGGCCAAAAACCAACATTGACTGCCCATGACCTTCGATCCCTCAGGCGGCACTGCAGTAAAACCCAACATCATTCTGTAATGAATATTACCACATAAGCTCAGGAACACTTCAGAAAACCACTGACAGTGAACACAGTTTTTCACTCCATCTACAAGTGCAAGTTAAAACTCTACCATGGAAAACAAAAGCCATATATCAACAACAGAAACGGCACTGATTTCTCTGGGCCCGAGTTCATCTGAGTTGGCCTGACACAAAGTGGAAAAGTGTCCTGGGGTCTGATAAGTCCACGTTTCAAATTGTTTTTGGAAATTATGAACATCGTGCCCTCCAGCCAAAGAGGAAAAGGACTGCTATCAGTTCAAAAGTTCAAAAGCCAGTATCTCTGATGGTATGGGGATGTGTTAGTACCCATGGCATTGGTAAAGTGCACATCTGTGAAGACATCATTAATGCTAAAAGGTACACACACGTTTAGGAGCAACATATGCTGCTGTCTTTTAAAGGGGCGTCCCTGTTTATCTCAGCAAGACAATGACAAGCCACATTCTGGACATGTTACAACAGTGTGGCTTCATAGTAAAAGAGTGCGGGTACTAGACTGGCCTGTCTATAGTCCAGACCTGTCTCCCATGTGTGGTGCATTATGAATCGCAAAATACAACAACAGAGACCCCTTACTGTTGAGCAACTGTAGTTGTATATTAAGCAAGAATGGGAAAGAATTCCACCTATAAAAATAAAACAATTAGTGTCCTCAGTTCCAGCAAGGTAGGTCCTGAAGTTCCTGGAGTGGCCTAGCCAGGCTGACCTGAGCTCAATTGAAACTCTTTTGAGGGAGCAGAAATGTTGCCCAGCAACAGCCCTGAAAAATGAATGATCTGGAATAGATCTGTATGGATATACAGATATACAGACTGAGGCCAACTTAGTGACTCATGTCTAGGTCTAAAAGGAAGTTGCAAATATAGCATATATGTTCTAAAAAGAATCAGGAAATAACCAGTAGATGTCTGGAAAAACGTATGATCATGCATGGTCACACAGCTGCAAACGTCTGCATTCAACAATTACTATGTTTGGAGTATAAAATGCATATAAATTCACTGGTCACTTTATTTAGTACACTTTGCTGAATTGGACCCACTATTACCTTCAGAAATGCCTTCATTATTTGTGGCATAGATTCAGCAAGGTGCTTGAAACCTTTCTCATAGATGTTAGTCCATACTGATGTGATAGCATCATAAGTTCGCTGCAGATTAATCAGCTGCATATCCGTGATGTGAATCTTATGTTGTACCACATACCAAAGGTGCTGTATTGGATTAGATCTGGTGAGACGGTGCAGACCATTTATAAATCCTTGTAATGATTAAAAATAGTTTGAGATGAGCTGAGCTTTGTGACATGTCATGTTAGCCTGTTGTAAGAAGCTATCAATAGATGGTACATTGTGATCATAAAGGGATGGACATGATCAGCAACAACACACAATTAGGCTGTGTTCCAAATGTTGTGGCATAAAGAGAAACCCGTCAGACCAGGAAACATTGTCCCTATATTCTCTTGTCTGATTTTGGAGAGGCTGTGCAAATTGTAGCCTGAGTTTTGGCTGACAGGGGTGGATTTCAGTGTGGTGGGCTACCACTGTAGCTCGTCTGCCTCAAGGTTCAATGTGGTGTGCATTCAGTGATGCTCTTCTGTGGATATTTGAATGACTGTTGCCTTTTTTGCAACAACAGCAACAAATTCATATTTATTTAGCTCCTTTCATAAACCCAAAGTGCTTACCAACCTAATTAGAAAACGGATGAGTTTTGACGAGAGATGTGAAAACAGGAAGAGAACAACAGGAGTGGATAAAGCCAGGTAGAGAATTCCAGATGGAGGGAGCTATAATGGAAAATGCCCTATGAACCATGGAAGATAATCTAAAACAATTAAAGTTAGAAGAGTTAAAAGAGAGTAGCAAATGAGAAAGAGAACAAGAAGACAACAGTTGAGAAAGGTATGTGGGGGCCAGACCATAAAGAGGTTTAAAGGCTAGCAGCAATATTTTATATTCAATGTTTATACCTATTGGTAGCCAATGAAGCTCATGCAATATTGGGGTTATGTGAGTCAATTTACTACAGGGCTTCAGAAGTCTAACAGCAGCTTCAAGTTCTCTAGACCTGAATCCTATTGAACAATCTTGGGATGTACTGGGAAGACGTCTGGCAAACCGTCCAATGCTTCACACAACACTTGGTGAGCTGGAAGGTGGTGACCACACACCCTACTGAACAGTCAATGTGTAGTACACTTATCCAGTTTGACATGCTTCTGTTCACCCCCATGAATATGTCACTTGCTACTCAATCAGAATAATCATTTGCGTAATTAAACAACTTTCATTGACTTTGCATTTGCTTTTCTGATTATGTTGTTTAATGAAATAAAATCAAATGCTTGTTATTTTAATTGCTTCATATTCATTTCAAATATCCCCTCACTATACAAGTACATAATCCCCAATAAACATTTTTTAGTTTAAACGTAAGCTTCCTTGTTTTCATAATTTTGCTGTGGTATGCAACTTTTAAACAGTTTTGGTGGTTAAAGAATAATTTAAAACATTTTTTTAACAGATAAGTTATAAAATTAATTATAAAAAAATACATAACAATATAGCAAAATATAACAACCATCCCTTTTTGGGGATTTGCCAAATACAAAATTGAACATAAAGAAGGTGAAGTCAGACATTTTTATAGTGGCACACAGATTTATAAACATCTAGACCTCATAGCCCCACGTAAGCAAGCATGAGTATATGAAAAAGTGAGAACACACCTCACTCCACGGATTGCTGATGCTGGGAAAGTCCATTCGTGTAGGCCTTTCTAAGTAAGACAAGGCAAAATCATAAATGAAACCACACATGCATAAACATGAACACAAGCATGCATAAAATGACAGTCTACAGTACAGGTATTAATAAAGTATTTTCTAAGCATGACACATTGTTGCAACACTCTAGGGTTTCTCTACGTTTTCATTTATCCCCTTATTTTCATATGCTGTATATATTTACCCAAGTTTATTAAGGTTTGTTTTATTTAACGCTACATAAGCATCAACAGCTATTCAGGAGAATGAGAAAATCTACAGCAATACTAGCCAGTCACATTTATATTGGGCCAATTTATAGCAACCAGTTAACCTAACATACATCTTTGGAACAGAAAACCAGAGTACCCAGAGTAATCCCATGCAGGCACAGGGAGGCCATGCAAACTTCAAAGTCAGGAACGAACTGAGCATCTCTGGAGGTGCGAGTTGACAATGCTAACCACTTGCACAACCATCTCACTGAGACACTAAGTTTAAAAGGGTGAGTGCATTTACATTTACACTTCATAGTCCAATCGTAGTTGGATTTCTGCAATTATCTGGCCATTCAAAGAGTCATAAACAGCATACTCGGATCTAGAAATCTAATAAAGAGAGCTGGAGTCAGCTTTCCAGAACAGGCTTAAACCAACCAAGCTACGGGCACAAAAACACACTCAGCAAAGTAACTTATGACAAGAAAAGCAACAGGCAGAACATGCATGCTTTCACCAATTACATACACAAAGAAAAGGTGCCAGTGCAGGTGGCTGAGAGAGAGGAGTTCAAACGACTTTTGAACACATTAGAACTTAGGTATACACTGCCAAAGTATCGACTAACTATATCGTTATTAACAAAATCCCAGAAAATATCATTACTGATATCTTTAACATTACCAATAAGATATATTGCTTTCAATGTTGCACATACATACTCCCCACAGCTACCTTAATGTTAGTAGCTCAACATCTGCTTACCTGCAGCGATGCAACATGCCTAAGCTGCACGGTACGACTCTCGTCTTCTTCATTCACGCTCACTACGCTGGGCTGGAACACTTTTGTAGGCTCCAGGATCAGAACCTGAAAAACGGCCATTATAAATGTCAGTCAAATAATTTTATAAGACTAAATTCATGTTTTTTATCGTATTACAACCTCTTAAAGCCAGTGTACTGGTGGTATATCCAGCTTTTGCAAGGGGGCAGGCAGCAAGAGGCAAAAGTAATGTTCTGTTCTAAACTGAATGACTTCTTTACTACAGTGTTGGGGCTTAGTATTCAGCATTAGCATTGATTTCACATTCTACTAATGCTGCTGGGTTGATTCACATTCAATGATTTTTCCATTTAGTTAAGCACCACCAAATCCAGCAAAGCCACAGCAGCATGTTGGGTGTTAAATACAACACTGTACCCAAGAAATGACATGCAATAAGTTTGCATTTTTAATAAAATGTTGAACTGCCACAATTTCTGCAACGTGGTGTATATAAACAAAGGGTAACAAGAGCCCTGTTTGGATGCTCGTTTGGATCTTAGTGGAGAAGGATTTATAAAGAAGTATAGGTATAGTATAGTGTAGTATAGGATAATAACCAAAATCATCAAATTTGCACCATTTAGCAGATGCCCTTATCCACAGCGACTTACGTAAGTGCTTTTTATCTTCTTAGTAAACAAAACCATGTTAATACAAATAAGCACTAGCCCAACAACACAATTCACATAGAACCAGTTAGGATCTAATGTAGGTTAAAAAAAAAGACTGCCATGGACTTTAATATACAGTCAACTGACCTAAAATCCATAAAGCATTTACATGGAAACTTGAATACAAGCATTTACTAACATCTCAAGATGCTCTTACGCTGTACAATAATGCTGGGATAACATGTATCATCCAGTACAACAAACCCCTTAAGAGTACACTGATATACAAGGGGTACTGAAAGTATTCAATGACCCTACAACAAGACAATAACCCTAGGCACACAGCTAAAATAACAAAGGAGTGGCTTCAGAACAGAGAATGTTCAAATCAAGGTGTGAAAAACTTGTTGCATCATTCCCAAGAAGGCTCGTGGCTGTACTAGCTCAAAAGGGTGCGTCTACTAAATACTGAGCAAAGGGTCTGAATACTTATGACCCAGTGATAGTTTTTAAATGTTTTAATAAATTTACAAAAGTTTCTACATGTCTGTTTTTTTCTGTGAAGATGGGATGCTGAGTGTACATTAATGAGAAATAAAAATAACTTTTTTTGATTTTAGCAAATGGCTGCAATGAAACAAAGAGTGAAAAATATAAAGGGGTCTGAATACTTTCTGTACCCACTGCACATATGGTTCCAACAAATGGGAACCATGGTAAACAAACAAAAAAAGGAGTCAAATATTTTTTACATATTAAGTTAAAAGTCATAGTGCGAAAGAATGGAACCATTTATAGAAATGTAAAATGTCTAAAAAAAACATTACATTTTAGGGAATTAATTATGAACAGCCTAACCTCTTCTATAAACAACTTCTGAACGTATGGGCAAAACACTGTATTGAAATAACCAAACAAATTTAAACTCTGACATCTCTTTACACTCTTACTGGGCAATAAGCTGTGGACACAGCAGGTTTGCACGCTTGCACCAGCAGCTCCATCCAAAAATCCACCAACTCCTGTTTGGGGTGCTTCGGCTCCACCGGCTTGGCAAAGTGCTTGTACAAGATGTACGTCTCCATAACAGATCCCACATACCTATAACAAAATCCACAATGAACATGAAAGGATGTTACAATAATCAAAGACAATAACCCAAATCAGGGTAGTATGATTAACCCAATTGTTAGTCGTTTTCCTATTACTGCATTGTACAACCCCAAATTAGAAACATTTTGGACAGTAGAAAATGTGTTAAAAACACAGTGTTTTATACATCGCACAGTATGGACCTTAGATATCTGTCTGGTCAACTTCTTTACACTTCTTAATAAACATCCTTTCCTGTATTTCATACCTGCAACACATTTCAAATAAAGTTGGGACGGTAAAGCATTTACTGGGACCATATTGCCAGTAGCAACAAATCTAGGTTCTTTTTTGGTATCCTATTATGGTCAGGTTTGAGTAAGCGCTTCAATCCTGCCTCTAACTGTGAAGTGACACACTGGTGTAATGATCTGGGCAGCTATTCCATACGGCAGTCAATTGCCCCTTATAGTGATATGAGGGAGACTAACAATTCAGCCTTGTGTTCCCTGTCCTGGAATGGCTTAGAACTGGCATTTCTTAGCAGGATAATGCTCATCCACACACAGCAAGGGTTTCCCAGGAATTGTGTCTGCCAGATTGTAACAATTCCTTGTCCTGTCACCAAATTTTTTTAACCATATCAAGTATGTATGGGACCAGCTTGGACACCAGTTTCAGCAAACTATGGGTACGCAAGATCTACTGGCCCAGGTATGCTGAAATCACAATCAGAATCTCTTTATTTCGCCAAGTATGATACACATACAAGGAATTTGACTTGGTGAGAGCACACGTGTACACAAGCAACAAGCACACATGATAAAAACAAGGATTAATTAACTAATTTATATTAGTGAGAGGTGACTACTACGGTTGAGATGTGACTACTGCGGTTGACGAGCGCTACAGCTCTGGGGAAGAAGCTGTTTGCGTGCCGTGTAGTGCTCGTTTTGATGGACCTGGGTCTTCTACCCGAGAGTAGTGTCTGGAAGAGGTGATGGCCAGGATGTGAGGGGTCAGTTTTAATTTTGCCAGCACGCTTCCTCATCCTACTGGTGTAGATCTCCTGAAAGGTTTGCAGATTACATCCAATGATCCCTTCTGCAGTCCTGATGATGTGCTGTAGTTTGGCTCGTTTTGGGAGGTGGAGGAACCAAACCAGACGGTTATGGATGATGTTAGGATGGACTCGATCGCTGTGTAGAAATGGATTACGAAAGTTTGCTGCAGGTTGAATTTCTTGAGACAGCTCAAGAAGAACATTCTTTGCAGTGCTTTCTTTGATATGGAGACTGTTTGTTTTTTTCTCCCACTCCAAGCCTCTGGATATGGTGGTGTCCATGGCATGTCCAGCAGTCAACAATCTCAGATTTTTGGGTACACTACCCAAACGTAGCCTTTGAGAACATTTTTACAGAGCAGCATGGTCAGCATTTTATGCCCTCTTGTGGCAGGACTCAGTGTCTAATCAGAGCATTTAAATATTTGCCTGTAACATAATTGCATGCCGAGTTACGACATTTCTTGTTTTGTTTTTGTTTTTTTTGGTGTATGTTTTGCAAATAGCTGTATTCATTCATATTCTTATCTTATCTCTACGGTAGAGTAGTTAGTAGTGCAGTGGAATGTTTAAAATGTGTGGCATAAACCTTGCTGTTCCATACTCACCACATTGGTGCTTTGAGTCGATAGAGTTTCTCTGAAGCTTCTATTACTTTTTTGTGCTCGTTGGCCAGAATCCCAGCTCCCAAATAAAATCCTACATCCCAATAATCGTGCATTTTCTCCAAGCTGCCCTTCCTGCCCAGAAGACTACTAAGGGTGACACCTTCAAAACAGGGATAAAATTTTGCCTTTATTATAACATAAATAGACAACACATCTGAAAATACCGGTCTGTCATTAAATTTTAGCTTGCGGGATAGTCAGATTTTATTTTATTACTGTATTCACTATGGCCATAAAGCAAGGTTTTAAGGTTAAACTGCTACAATCAATCTTTTAGGATGACTGTCCCTCGTCCAACTTTATTAGCTCTACACTGCTGTTTCTGTCTCAGTATATCTCTTTACATCAGTATATACATAATGACATCGATCTGTAGTACCCTGCTGCTAAATTTGTTTAATCATGTACAAACCTAGGCTTACAAAGTCCTAATGTTTTTGTATCTGGAAAGCTCTCTGTTACTTAGTGAGTCTTTCTTTAACATAGAAAGAACATGCAGAATTGCTAGATTTAATATTTTGTAAAATAAATGCTTGTATATCTCAAATATTTTATTTGCCACACACACACAATAAAGCTGAAGAAAGAAACGCAAAAACTAAAACTAATGTGTGCCTAAAATATCTGCAAAGCTGTGTATATTTTGCCAGCTTACAAACAGATAAAGCTCTCCATATATCCAGCAGTCCATACTCTGATAACATGTTACTGTTATCACAGAAAATGTTACTGTTATTTCAGCTCACAACATCACAGTTTAAAGTTTGAGGACAATTGAATTTACATTCAGAAACATGATATTAGTATGGAGTTTGCCATCCTTTGCTACCACAACAGCCTTCACTGATATTAGAAAAATAAGCCCTTGCAAACTGTTGGCATTCAAATTAATTCCCAAGGCATTTTGAGTTAAAATCAGGGCTTTGAGCAAAGCAGCCATGTTCTCATCTAAGATGCTAACACAGGGCCGGCCCTTCCATTAGGCAATATAGGCAAATGCTAGGGGTGCCGTCTGTCCAGGGGGGCGCTCGAGTGCATGCTTTATTTTTGTTTAGGTTTTTTTTACAAATGAGCAATTAATAAATATGAAAACTAGCAAAATACACATAATCATAACTTCATTGTTTAATAATATTAGTGAAATTAATGATTATTATAATAACAACACACGACACCTCTCACTTCTCTTCATGAGAGATTTCAAAATCTGACAGATGTTAATGGAGTAAATTTGGAGTGCTCCTCAACTTCCCCAACATGTCAAATAAAGAGACGCTAGAGTACTGTGAATCCCTGAGTACTGCTCTGACCCATGATGGACAGCCAGATATTGATGGCGGTTAACATGCAATGGAGATGCAAAATTTTCCTCATTTGCCTTCAAACAATATGACAAGCATGGAACTCTTGACCTTCCATCATGAGAAGAAGCTGGCAGAAATGTACTCAAATATGTGTGTAGCTCTTAGAATCTCTGCCACTGAATCTTTCTGTTACAGTGGCTGCTGCTGAAAGGAGCTTCTCTATGGGCCAAGAACGTCTTAGTCCACTTTCTATGATTAGTAGCAGCTTTCCTATGATAATGTCATAAATGACTTTGCTCTAAAAAAGGCAAGGCGAACTAGGCTGTAAAACAATGTTGCAGTAGGCATATTGCACGGTAGTTTTTTATTTATTTATTTATTTATTTGCACTACTTTATGTAAAATAGTTGTAATTTATAGTTGTGTTTATTTACTGGTATACTGTTATATTTATAATTCATTTACTTTTTATTTGTTTCCTTAATACTGATTTACATTTCCAGTATTTAGCAGACACCCTTATCCAGAGCGACTTACAACTGATACAGTACAGTTTTACAATCCAAGCAATTGTGGGTTAAGGGTCTTGCTCAAGGACCCAACCATGGCAGATTGGCAGGGGCGGACCTTCTGGTCCAGAGTCCAGTTCCTTAACCACTAGGCTACCACAGTCCACAGGGATTTGACTGTTTTACTGTTGTTTTTGTTCTAAAATAAAATAATTTAAAAAAAAAAACCTTTAAAACATAAAGCTTTGCAGTGTCTGTGTGAGTGTAAATTTGATGATTGATGATGCAGGGGGCACCAACAGCAGGGGGCCTAGGGCACCACATTGGTCAGGGCCGGCTCTGTGCTAGCACTACTACATACCATAACACTACTACATACTATAACTTTGACACAGGATCATTGCATCTTTAATAGGACTATTTATGCTGTTTAACTGGCATGTGCATTACATTAAAAGGAAGCAAGGACTGAGTATAGTGAGACATTTATAAAGATGCAACAATTTTCCCAAAATATTCTGCTGAGATTTCTCCCAACCCTGAGGCTTACCGCACTAATGCTTCATTATCAAAACAGCATCAGCTACAATGTTCAAGTGCTAGAAAGGTTAGAATACAACAGTATGTCTCAATAAAATATCTAACTAAGAAGTCAAACAAGAAACGTGTCATTTATATATAGCAGAACATGTGATCACACAAACATACCAATCTTTCGCAGTTCAACTGAGGTGTCAAACTCATGGCCGGCAGCCATGAGAAGAACCACGTTGTTGATTCCTGAGTGCAAAGAGGGCTCCATTTCAAAGGCCTTACCATACCTATAAATACACGAGTACGGAAAAGGGAAGAATGGTAAAGATTGGAAATTAACGTTTTATCTAACACATGCACTTTTGTTGACTTGTAATTTTTAAATCCGTGAGCGTGTTTACATTCACCTAAAATAACCTAAAAAATGAACTTAAACATCAGATTTCTTAAGTCATCTAATTATTATTATTATTACTATTATTATTATTATTATTATGCTGGTCATGCAAACAAGCAAGCATATTTTCAGATTAAACAGAGGTCTATAAATCAGACTAAGATATCTCATAAAGGGAAATGGACAAAGTAATCGGATTTCTCAACTGGTTGATAATTAATCTCATGTGACCTAGCAACCCTGGAATTAAAAGCTACCAAACACTTTTGGGGTAACTCTGACATGAAGTATATTTTAGAGGATATTAAAACATTTTAGTATTCAATTATTAAAGCTAGAAGTTTAACCCCAGTGGTTAAACAATGGAAATACTGTAAGTTATTAAATTACATTTTAAAAATATTGTCAAGTAGAAGTAAGAACAAATTTGAGTTTTAGTCTGAATTTTTCTGGATCATTTAATCTGAACATTTTTGAATGTTTCAATAAAGTATAAAGCAAGCTGTGGGTCCAAGACATTGCTCCACTCCCACAACAGGCTGATATGAATATATGACATTGGTACTGCCAGCATAAGAGATAAGAATGACTAACACTATATAGGGGACCAGAGTCTCACCAGTAGCAAGCCTGCTCACGGCTCTGTATGTCTATAAAACCAGAACTCAGAAACATGTCCTTGTAAATACGTCCACAGAGACAGTATACGTCTGATGCCACCGGCTCTCGCGACTGCACTAAGGGTAGAATGAAGGATAAAGCCCTCTGCCGGTCACCAGGCTGATTCCTCCTGAAATGATCACATGATAGCGCACAAGATGGAGGATTAAGGGTGTAATATGTTTATAGCAACTACTTGTGTGAAGCTATCGAGGATGAATACGTGTCAAAATTGCCATTCGTGTGACTTCATTGTTTAACTAGTCGATATGAGGGCTTACCTTGTCAGTGCAAATATGTACTGAAATTTGATATTTGGCTGCATTGCCACTGCACACATGGGCAACTCATTGAGGGTTTCCACTAGGTTAATTATGGAATCATAATCCTGTGGAGAAGAGAACAATTCAATTCATTTTAAAGTGTTAATTATGTGCTAATGTAGCTTTTTAAACTTTAAACTTCAGTATTTTAGGGTTGACATTGAATAATATAGCGCAGTTTTCAATTACACGCGCTCATCAACGTGGAGACCTGAGTGTAAGTCTCTGAGGTGGTTCAGTGCTGTCGATTACCAGCATTCATTCTATATTGTAAACGTCCTTAACTTAACGACAGCTGGTTAGTCTCTGTGTTTGAATATATCAGTTATTCAGTTGTATGACATTTAAACTGTTATGGTGTAATTGGAGTGTGAATGTCCTCCCTGAGTCCGTTTACCATGGGCGCTTTGGTTACTTCCATTAATCTCACTCTCACTCTCACTCTCACAGTGGAGTGAGAGAGCAAGCGCAAGAGCAAGAGCGAGAGAGAGAGAGAGAGAGAGAGAGAGAGAAAAGGCATCTTATGTTGGACTGTCTAGGTTTTGGGATTAATTTACTACGGGACCTTAAGGCAGAGTCTGGCCAACAAATTGACACTGAGATCTACAGGTTTGCTTGAGCAGGTGAGGTAAAATGTATGCTGGAACAAGAGCCACGCCCACAAAAAGCAGAGATGGACGGCATGTCAAAATCATTGATTAATCAAGTAAAGGGCAATAACATTAGGTATCATAGGCAGGACCCACATGCAAAGTTTAGTTTTGGGACCTCTTCTACTCTCTCTCTTACTCAATTAATCATCTCTTTCCCTCCAACAGATCTGCTGATCTTAACATGCATCTCAACATATCTGGATTCATAGATAACCCAAAGCAAGACTAAGCAGCATTAGATTTCTGGAGCCAGGTCCCATATTAATAACATGACTAAGTTTTCATTGACAGCCCTACACCAAGTTCTAGAGATCTTTATTTTATTGTGTTTTGTTTTGCCACTTATTTTAGACTTGCATGTTGTCATGATTTGACTTTGGCTCAAATGAATGGGTCATTGTTATCTTTTCAGAACAGACATATTTTTGTCTGCCAATATAACTTAGATGAGATCATACTCTCAAGCGGAAAGATTTTGATTAATGACAGCAGACATCCAGTTTACTGCAAGTGGTTCACAAATATATAAGGAATCACTATCACATATAGGCTCACAGTATGTAATTATATAACAATGATCCACATATGACAGAAATTAGTATACTGTTATGGCATTATTTGTGTGGTTCATGCTCTTGTTATAAAGACTCACCTGGATGTCACGGTAGGACAGCAGAAGGTTCATGACTATGTCAGGACTGAGGAGCTCCACGGTGTCCAGTCGTTTCTGGATTCGGTTGAGCTCCTGGCTCAAGGCCTCTCCAACGAAACGCTCCCGTGCCATACGGATCTCCCTCCTGATCGATTCATGTACATACTCGCTACACAAACAGAGAACAAACTTGCTTAATTCTGCACATTTAGCAAATTTAGCACTGATTTCTAAAACTCTAGATTACAGGTAACTTCAGACCTTGGGATACATTCTGACAAAGCCATCGTAGGCTGAATTTAATGTAAACAAAGACGTTTAATATACTGCATTTAGCATAGCATAGGTTCTCTTAAACATGCTTAAGCACCAAATATAAGACCGCTGCTCTAAACAAGGGAGCAATGCTTTTATGTCTGTGATAACCAAAAACTGTGTAAATGTGTGGCCACTTTTTCAGTGAGGGATATATCAGGGAGACACAGCTGGTTATCTATTTTGGAAGCCTGGAATCTGTAATAATTAGCCAATATTAAATGTGGCATTAAGATCTGTGTGTAAATAGTGTTGCTCATAGGGATTTCCCTCCCATATTTGCAGCTTGTACCCTGAATATTTTGGAGCTGATCTGGTGTATTTGACTTATGCCAAGTCTATCTTTTCTAGTCGACTTTTTATTTGTTGTTTTTACCCATGGGTAATCCTAAAGATATTTATTTGTGTGACTATGGCAATGTCCTTTCAATTAACAATTCGATCCACGCCCTGTTTCACAGAATGTAACGCGGTCATTAAATTGCACATACTGGACTTAAAATTCATTTTTAAAAATGTTTTATAAATATAATTTATTTCCATATTGTTATAACTTACCATTATTGCGGAAACATCTCATATTTAAATATTATTTGAAGGCTATAACACCCACCCCTAGAGATGTCACGATTTTGACCATTATGGTACCTGTTTCCTATGGTCAGAATGTATGGAATGTATCACAGATCTAACAGACCACACAAGGGCAGCATTAAAAGCCTACACATGTAGACAGCAAAAATTGCACTACAACAACAACATAAGGAATGGGATCAGCAAAAGCAGTAGGAGCTACAGGTCACTGTAACTGGTTGAAAAAAAGCTAGTTTATGGATCTCTGTGTAGATTAAAAACTGTTCAAACATTTTTTGGATTACACACTGAACTGAAAACTGAAATCTCCTTGTCCATTCACAGCATCAACATGGGGAGGATGTCAAGCAAGAGAGGCAGCATAGAATTACTATTATATATCTGAGTTTGCGCATGCTCTGGGGCTGGGTAATTACTTCAAAATCGACATTCAGAACATTTAACCGATTAAATTGTATGGAGGTTATTTCCGTTATCACGTTTAGGCTACAGAATACGAACAGTGCATGGCAACAACTGAAAAGCAACAACAAGTTCCTCCATAAACCAGCTCTCACTAATTTACAAAGATACAAAATAGGAAACTGATTTAAGAAGATGGAAAGAAATAACAATGAGCATTTTCTACTGAAATGCAAAAGACATGGCTCCCATAGCTACACTGGAACTCCGTGAGTTTAAACACTTAAAAAAAAAATTGTGCAATTAGTTGAATTAATGGTTAATTAGTTAGTCTTATTAGTTTATCAGCCTATTTTTAATAGTTGGAACATATTTATAGTGAAAACCTTGAACATTGGCACTAAACACTAAAAACACACACAAACAAAAACCTCAATAGACACTGGGGCAGGTACTGTCCATCAAAAAGAAGTTGGGTATGTTGCTTAGAATAAGACATTTTATTTGCAGCATTGTCTAGAAACAGCAACAACAGAAACACGTAGACATGATGTGTGGCTTCTAAGAAGTAATCCTAATCTTTCTGACTGGTTTACTTATGAAGAGACTTTATGAGGTTTCTGAAGTAAAGGTAAACTCAGTGAAAATGTGCAGTCTTGAGATTATTTTGAATGCTTAAATATGCTTGTCTTTGTCAAGAAAGAAATAATTGGCTAACTGGAAAAATAATGAGGTTTAATGGGGTTGAGGGAAGATACTACCAACCTTGCATGGATGTGCACGTTCTCAAATAGCTTGACCAGCTGGTCCACTAAAGGGGTCAGCAGAGGTTCGAGGGTAAAGCTGGGTTGCAGGAGCTCTGTGATGCCCCTCATGATGCTCGCATCACAGGCAAACACTTTTCCTTGAGGTGACACCATGTATGGTATGAAGGTATAACTCCCACACTGCTCCTAGGAAGTCATAATTAACCAAACAATATTAATAGCTTACTATATTCAAAACTTTTTTACACAAGTACAGTTACAACCTAGACTTGAAATGAATTTAATTTGAATTATATTGCATAAATCTATATTAAAAAATGTCCATACCTTTAGTGCAACCTATTGCCATCAGAAGACTCCTAACTAACTGAATAGTGTCTATGTGTGTAAGGAATGTGTCACATAACCTCAGTGTAAACACACCTTGTTCTGAAAGCCATCAGAGTTTGAGAGAATACCCACACAAACACCCTGAAGACCAAGTAGGGGACTATTTTCTATAACCTAATTGATTAGGGTAAAGACATTCTTATTTACTCAGGCTTTTAGTTAGATTTAGACTATTAAATTCTGGTTCCCTCCCTTTAGTTATGCT
>JAVSBV010121407.1:0-19085 GCA_033117975.1 Parotocinclus spilosoma | reverse complement strand
GCTCAAGGGCCCAACTGTGGCAGCTTGGCAGAGGTGGGATTTGAACCCTGGACCTTCTGGTCCAGAGTCCAGTATCTTAACCGCTTGGCTACCACAGTCCATTTTAATTAAGTGATTGAGTACATATAATCTTTTATTGTATTATATATATTATATGATATTTTATTGCTCTTCTCAAGGCTTCTTTCTTATAACATTTGGGGAGTTTTTCCTCTCACTTGTTTAATTATGGATAGTTAGTCTAGATAGTTGTCAAGCTGCTAAGATTAAGGGTCTCGCTCAAAGACCCAATAGTTTGTATTGTGGTCCAGAGTCTATAATCTAACCATTGAACCTGAACCACCATAGACTTTCAGTAACCCCAGGAAGCGGGATATAGCAATTAGATTTTAATGCAAATATATTTGAATATGAAGAGTTTTAAATGTGTGCATTTAAAATTTTATCAGGATATGATCTATAACCCCATTTTTAATGCATGCTTAATATCTCGATAACAAGCTTCAACTAAGTTATGCACATCTTCCACATGTATCTGCATTTTCATATAGATATTTGATAATCATGACATTGTTCCGTAGTTCCTCACAAGTCAAACATGTAAATCATATGCTTGCCACACAATCAAAGCTAACAGGAGAGCTCTGGCAAGGGGCTCAGTAGTCTGTTATGTAAAAGAGACGAGATAACATGCACAGATGTGGCGCAGTACTTTATCAGAGTTCTGCAACAGATGGAAACTGATTTGCATTCACATTCAGATGCATACCTCTGTGGGATTTACACAGGTCAACGAGGACATATTAATTGCCCAGCATGCTGAATTTGTTTTCTCAGAGCAAGAAAACCACACTGTTTGGACTCAACAGGAATGGAAGTCGGAACTAAATAGAAAACGTGGGGCTCGTTGATGGATCAGGATCTCAGGCTGTCATGTTGGAAGTAGACTTATTAGAAGTACACAGCTGGCAAGGGAGCTACATTTCAGCACGTTTATGCTTTTATCATTGCTAATTTTGGAGCAAACTGAATGTGTTAGTCTATGAAAGTGCTTTCCTCCTGTGAATCTCTGTGCCAGTCATCATGATCGACCAGCAATTTCTGAGCTATTGTCAAAAGTGATCAGGCTTCCAAACAGGAGCTTAGTAAGCGCCAGAGGAATGATAAGAGATTTTTTAAACACTCCATTAAGAAATGGTTTGTAAAACTGTAAATGTACCCCATGTAGTGTCTAACTTAGCTGGGTCGTCTGGTAGGTGGACGTCAAGGAGAATGTTGATTATATTTTGAGATTATCTGCTATTTTTGTGCACATTTAGAACCCCATGTTTTGTAATTGTATTAGATGAATACATCACAGTAGGCGTTTAAACCAAATTTGTTCTGATATTATTGCTTACCAAGATGGGATTTTAGCAGAAAACAGAATATTTATTTATATAATACATTCATTGTCTCTAATTAAGCAAGTTTAGGGCAACACTGGAAAGGAAATACTCCCTAAATGTGGTAAGGAAGAAATTTTGGGAGGACCATGAATCAACAGAATACAACCTTTTTTGGGGAGCTTACATAATTGTAAGAATTAAATCAAATTACCTAATTAATATATGTATACTACTACTACTACTACTACTACTACTACTACTACTACTACAACTTATTATTATTATTATTATTATTATTATTATTATTATTATTATTATTATTAAAAAAACAGAATACATAAATATTTTTTATAGAGAATGCAATTTAAAATACAAAACAATTACATATAAAGACTACAATAATTAGGATAATACACTAGTATGAAAGTCGTAATTCGTCTCCAAATCACAACCTAAGGAGGGACCTACACAAGGCAAATGGTTTATGTCCTTATGGGAAAATAAATAATGAATTTGATGAAAACAAACAAGTTTTGAACTTTAAATTGGTAGCTGTCTGCTAACAGCAGATTATTAATGCAATCAGTGAAAGTATCAATGAACATATGGGTTTTATAAATGAAGAAATAACATAAAACATTAATAGATAATAGCAAAGTGAAATTCTTTTAAAGCAATGACATTTTAAACACAGTTCTGTGCCTCATAAATGTAAATCTTTTATCCTTCCAGAGCATAATTTATAGTCAACAAAATATTAAATGACATATTCATTAATTAATTCATATGCTCGCAAAATTGCACATAAACGTGTGCAGGGTTAAAATGTCTGGGAGGTCACTAAAATAGCAATGAGAAAGCAAACCACAAGTCATTATGAAAATGTCAGCACACTGATATTCAGTGTTTGATGAGAATTAGGAGAGCTGATTTGATTGTAGCTTGTGATAAGGTAATAATTCTACTCCATCCCTTTATACACTATGATTAATGTTTAATATTGTATTTTGCATGATAAGTGACTAGTATTAGACAAACCCCATTTACATTTAGTGTTTATCAGATACCCATATCCAGAGCAACTTATGATATAACTGATATAATTTTGAAATTCAAGCGAGTGTGCTTGAGCCGCCCACAGTCTCTACCTCCATTCTTACTTCTATATTTATGGATTCCACACAACGCACATAGCAAAGGTATTTTCTGGCTATATGTTGTACTGGGGCAAACACACAACACTGGGGCAATTTAGAGGGCATAATTGTGCTTGAAAATAAACCTGCTAAGCACTAATTACAAGATTTTACACAAGTGTGCGTTACTACAAATGAACACTAAAGCATTTTTATACATTGAATTAACTAAATAAAGCTATAAACTCTCATTACCTACTGACATTCTTAAAACATTTATGTACGTCAATTATTTTAGTTTTTAATTAATTTATTTTTTAAGTTATGTTGTTGAGTTGTTAAATGGTTCAGGGATTATTGGAAATGTATTTAGTGAAGATTTTGGGATACAATAACATTTGTGTAAACAAGTGTGCTCAGTGAATCTTTTCATCACTACTCATGTACTATATCAGTGGCCTTCCTGCAGGAAGCCAACTCTCAATCTAAACACTAGTGGATTCTTGCTCAAGGAACCAGCAGTGGCAGCTTGGCAGATGCAGGGTTTGAAACCTAGACTTTCTGGTCAGTTGCCCTTTAAAAACATCTTAGCCCGTCTCTCATTACCACACATTCTCATGTAGTCCCACTGCTACGTTCCCTTTAATGGCTCCCTGTATATACGTGCTTTAGATTCAAAATCCGGTTTGCATGCAATTCCCCCTTATCAAACCCTGCTCTATACCCCCACGTCATACCTATCTTTACCTAAGCTTGGCTAGATTAGTCCTTAATGGTGACTAAAGGCTCTTCACTCAGCACTTAAATGAAGATCGGTGCTGCATTTACATATTTGATAATAAACAAGTTATCCTGTTTGTGGAATTACCTAAATTGAATCTTGACAGGATTTTAGTTCTATTTTAGGGCTATTGCTTATTTGTACTTAGCAAAGTCTATTAAGAAGAATATAAGGCATTTGTGTAAGTCAGTCTTCATAAAGACCTATGTTAAACAAACCTTTAGTTGATGTAAGTAATTCCAAAAAGATACCTGACAAATTGACTTGACCCTTTAAGGTGACCTCAACTGCAAATAAAAACAAGGTCTGTTTTTAGAACTCTAAAGAGTTTTATTACAATTGAGACAGCTGATAAAGTCCAAATCTCAGGTGGCACTGCTCGTGCTCAGGAATGTATTATTATTGTTATTCAGTAATAGGCGGGTGTCCAGTTCAAAGCACACAAGACACAGGGCCATGCCGAGTCACTGGAATGCAGATGAGCTCTAATGAGAATCATAATGAAGGATGGTATCAGATAGCATTTATTAACGTGCACAAGGGAGTTCACTTGAATAATTAGATGAGAAAGTACAAAAGATGCACTGTAGCTCAAATGAGTGTTGGAAAGAAGTGAGATTTCCTCCTTCGAAGGTTATTAATGATATAGAATTGATTAGCTCTGAAAATGGACACAGTAATTAGTAAGTAATTATTCTCCGTGTTAATTAAACAGGTGATGGACTTGTATACAGTGCCAGGTTGTAGTGCAAGGGAAAGACAAGCTACAGGATATATGCATTACTCACTCATACAATCAAACCAGTGAAGTCCAGTTCAGGGTTTTCAGTTTATATTCTCCTTTTTTTTTTCTTTTTTTTCAATATTAATGCTCACTCTACATCTATAATTACAGTCTATAGTTTCTGTTTCTCTACATACTTTTAGTCCCTTTGTCTCAGTTCTCTAATTGTCAGGACTCCTACAGGACCAGCACAGATCAGGTCCTTTTTGGGTTGTGGCTCATGCTCAGCACGACAATGGTACTGATGTGTTGTGATGTTGAGCTCGTTGCTGCCCAAGTTTTTAAACAGTGTTCGCTCACTGTGAACTCACACCATTAGACAGATCTACCATGTCTCTTCACCTTGTAGATATCTAAGTCAGAGGCTTGACATTTACAACAGCTCATCTGTTGTTGCACAGTTTGTGTTAATCATCTTATAATCCAACATCAGGATGCTCATGACTTTTTGGCTGGTAGACTCATTTTATTCAGGCAGTGACACTAATGCGGTTTATAACTCACGCAGCACTAACACACCACCAACAAGTCAGTGCGACCGCAGTGCTGAAATGATCCATCACCCAAATTGTACCTGATCTGTGCTGGTCTTTTGAGGGTGTTGACCACTGTGCTGCTTGTGCTGAACTTGGGATTTATTATGTTCACTGTCCACATATGAGATACTACAAACATTATAAGTGTTAAGTATTAGGGGGAAGACTGTGGTTCAAAAAAGATATGTGGCTGTGTTGAGGCATTTGAAGCAAAGCAACACTTAATAGTCTGTAGAGCAATATCAGTCCCAAACAGATCTGTTAGTAATCTCTTCAGCCCCGACCATACTGAGTTTATCCATAGTGGAATAACACAGTCTTCACTGAGGCAGTAGCAGAATGTGTGTTGACAGATGCAGGCAAATTTTCCATGTTCCCAATGAGTTGAGACTCCGAGGTCCTCGAGTATGTGATGTTGAAACTGCAAATGGGGTTCAGTAAAACATTCAGCTGCTTATTTATATTCCGACGGTTCTGTTTAAGTGCAAGCACTTTGCATGAAATCTGTCTCCATCTCGGCATCTATTTAGATGAACAGCAGCATGAAGATGGCATTTTGTCATGCTGCTCAGTTCTAATTCACTCGGAGCGATTTAGATGTCGAAAGCAAAGTGTGTGCCGTGCTAAAAAGTGCGCTGGAACACAACAGTCAGGTTCATGATGGATGAAAGAAGGGAGGGAGGGAGGGTGCAAGGGAGGGAGCGAAGGAGGGAGGAAAGGAGCGAGAGAGGATAAACCAGGAAAATCATTGGTTCGTATCCTGAGGGCAACATGAAATCTATTCAATTTGCTTAATATCATTAGGCTGTGCAATGACTACATTATGACATGCAATGTTTGGCTTGGAAGCCAGACTATCTCTGTCCTCTCGGGGAGCATTACAGAACATTACAGATCACGCTCACATCGCTGAAGCACAGCCGATTTTGCAATGCCAAAACAAAAAATGCTTGACACTCTTGAAGAGAAATCAGCCAAAGGTACAGGTTTAGTGTCAGAGGGTCAGGCTTCACCCTCTGCAAGTAGCCCAGTCATGGCAGCTCATCCCCAAGCAGAAGAAGAGTACTCAGGGCCTGCCCTGACCCCGAACAGTCGTCAGTTGGCCCTTCGCCACCTGTGCTGCCTTACGTTGATCCTCATTCTCCTGGCTCTGTTTTTCTTTGGCAGCTGGGCGGTGGTACATCTCAGCCTGGGTGCTCGGGGGAAACCCTTCAGGATCTCATCCAGTTACGACCAACCCGGAGAGAAGGAGATGGCCACCTTTGGGCCGCTCTTCATCACCAACTGCAGTATGGGTAAGAGCCGCATTTAAGTTTTATCAGCGTGTTTTACCTTTTTTTGTCTCTACATTAATTTTTTTTTCTCATTTTCATTTGATAATTAAATTATTTCATTTTATTATTCCTCCCTGTGTAAAAATCACATTCAATGCATGGAATATCCAGTATCCCTACCAGGAAAGAAATTCAATCTAATGTGCCTTTATGTCGCACATAAAATGACTAATGAAATGTGTAGCGCTCCAGAGACTGATGCACTTAAGTTAAATATCAGATGCTTGAGCAAGTTAATAAAAGATTTCATCATTCCATTTA
This sequence comes from Parotocinclus spilosoma, assembly GCA_033117975.1. Classification (NCBI taxonomy): domain Eukaryota; kingdom Metazoa; phylum Chordata; class Actinopteri; order Siluriformes; family Loricariidae; genus Parotocinclus; species Parotocinclus spilosoma. The sequence continues at coordinate 12,865 of JAVSBV010121407.1, read as the reverse complement.
GGTTGTAATAGGGAGTTATTATAGATGTCAACGTTGCGTCTAGGTTTATAAGCTAATGCTAGAGTGCACGAGATGAAGTCAATTTACAGATTCCTTTTTGATGTGCATTGCTTTCTTAATGATGTAGGGCTGCTAAGCAATAAAAAACAATGTTCTTTATGAAATCCCATTATATAAAAATTATATATTATATTTTAACACTGATTAATAATCTCAAACTGTCATATAAATAATGCTGCTCGCAGTCACCTTGGCATAGAGCTATAAAACTGTACTTGTGTCAGGTGTTACAGGGCACCATTAATCAGCAGGCACTTTGGTGCCAGTGAGATACACTTTATGGACAAAAGTTTGTGGACACCCCTTCTACTCTCTGATACATTCAGGACACTTGATGTACAGATGACCCCATGTTATATGCATTGCTACTTGTGCATGTGCGTCGTTATTTTAAGTGCATATACTGTACAGTCATTTATAAATATATCCTGTATGCATCATTGCTTACTTTAACTTTTTATTTTCTTATCTTTTTATAACTTGTCTGTTTTTCTCATTTACTATTATTTATTTGTACATTTTTATTGTGCCTTGTGCAATGTAGATTTGCTATTTGGATGCCTTGAATTTCCTGCCAGGATTAATAAAGTGTCTAGCTCTCTATCGAATTATGGAGCTCTGCTATTTCAGGAACACTCACTGGTAACACATTCATAATATAAAGCATACAGTGGTATGTTGTGATGTGGCTGCATTTTTGGAGATGTTGTAAATAGAAATTTAATACTATATATTTTGTAATAAAGAATGCATTACATGAATTTATAACCAAGGATATAAAAGTTTCTGTTTCCAACAGAAAGTTCAAGAGAACTGGTTTGCAAACTTTGATTAAGAAGTTTCCTGCTTTGCACAGAACTTTGACCTCAACTTTACTGGACACTTAAAAATGCACTGAAATGCCAAAAGTGAGCCAGGGCTTATTGTCCAATATCAGAAGCTGACCAAATAATTTAATAACCCAATCATTTTCCAAACTCTAGTGAAAAGCCATTTTAGAAGAACAAATGCTGTTTGTAGTAGCAGGTCTTTGGAAAACTCGAACCAAATACCCAGGTTTTGTATGTAATTTTTATTTAGTAATATAAGTTTTCTTTGGGTACTCCAGTTTCCTTAAAAATTCCATACACAGGGATTAATTGATTGACAGGGATTGTCTCTTTAAGTATCCACTTGTATGTGTGTATGCTTTGTGATGGACTGGCATCCTATTCAGGGTTGATTCCCACCTTGTTCCCTGTGCTCCCTTGTTGAAAGATTTTTAGTGGGTGTGGTGTGATTTTGCTGTTTGTAGAGGAAAAGACAGTGGCGTTTGTGTATTTTAGAAAACGGCTTTTTTTTTTTACTGAAAATTCTTCATGGTATTGTTATTAAATAGTATAAAAAGTATTACTTAATAGTGAAACTGAGTATTCATAGTGGGATTAGAAATTTTCTTATTGTTGTTTTTATTTCTTCGTAATAAACTCTTGCCCATGATACCAGTGAGAGTGCACTTGCGTAGGTGAGATCAGTACAGCAGTCTGAGCCTTAATATATGCTGGGCCGACTAAAGCAGACTAAATGAGATTTGACCTGCAGTGAAATGGCCGGAATCGCTTCTCTCCCTTTTGTCTTGTAAGAGCTGTCTTTCTTTAACACCACAATTTATGAGAGTCTTCAACTGTCCATTATCTTCTGCGAGCATCCTGAAATTCACTAGCTCCGTTTGCAAGAGGCTAGAAATTTCTGTCAAAGGTCAAAATAGCAGAAGGGCAGCAGCACAAATAAAAAGCGCTGTCTTTGCTCATAAAACGTCTCACTCAGTAAGCAAAAGAAATGCTGCAGAATTCAAAGTAAAAATCAAGGTAAGCCTTGGAGTAAATTTAATCTGTGGGCTATCACTGATATAAACAAAGCAAAAATGTGCGTGTGTGTGCATGCGGACGTGGGGGGGCACTTAAATTATTTGACCAAATGTCAGCTATTTTGATTACTTTTTCCATTTGAAAAAACATCATTAGACTGTCTTTGGCAGTAGCACTTTTATTATTTTAAAGTTACAAATAAATAAATAACGATGACCCAGCACTCTAATACTCCACATCTCTAATCCATACTACATTGGAGGGGCTTGGATTCGAGTCAAGCCATATTTATGGCGCTTTTTACAATGAAGCATCGTCTTAATGCAGCTTTACAATCTTATAAGGCCAAACCCAAGGGTAGCAAGCCTAGGGCTGCAGTGACAAGGAGATCCTCTGAAAATAGAAGGAAGAAACCTTGACAGGACCAGGACCAAGTCCTGCTGGTGCCTTCATGCAGACTTCACATACAAACATGACTGACTGTCTCCCCCAGATGGAAGATCATTCCTGAGCAATGAAACTGACCTATGAAGGTCTGGTGTCCTATTCAAGGCACACTTGCAAATGTTCTCAGAGGAGAGGTGATGAATCCCATGACCCCGAGCATTAAAAACATGATCAAAACATTAAAGAGAAAATGCATTAATAATAGTGTTGTTGTTATTATTATATTGTTTTAGTTAATATGTTGGTTATTGTTGCTTTAAATTAAACATATTAAAGTTATTCTAATAAACAAATGATTTGTCAGTTTTTAAAAACAACTGCCCCGTAATTATTGTATTTGTTTTAAATATTGATTTTATATAAATGTTATATAATGTATTTCTTCGTGGTTAGCACTGTCACCTTACATTATTTATTATTATTATTATTATAAATTCGTTCATTATCATCCGCTTAATCGACACGGAGTCGCGGGCCAGCCGGTGCCCACTTGGTAACTTTGGGCGCAAGGGCAGGAACAACCGTAGATGAAACACCAATCCATCGTAGCCACTTCAGAGACATCATTTAACCTAACATTGGACTGTGGTAGCCTAGCGGTTAAGGTACTGGCCTCCGGACCAGAAGGTCAAGGGTTCAAATCCCACCTCTGCCAGCTGCAGTTGGGTCCTTTAGCAAGGCCCTTAACCCACAATTGCTTGGATTGTAATACTGTATGAGTTGTAAGTCACTCTGGATAAGGGTGTTTGATAAATGCTGTAAATGTAAATGTAACACGCATGTCTTTGGACTGTGTGAGGAAACTGGAGTACACGGCATAAACCCACGCAGACACTGGGAGGACATGGAGACTCCACACAGAAAGGACCCAGGCCATTTCACCCTGGGATTGAACCCGGTGCTACTCACCGAGCCACTGTTCTGCCTATTATTATTATTATTATTATTATTGCTCTTATCTACTTAAACTGTAATACTTATATTACTTTAATATTACTATTAGCACTGACAGTTGGTCAGTCTGCTGCTGATTATATAAAAAAAGAATATAATGATGATCATCAAAACAAAGTAATCTACCACGTAACACAATAGAGCTGTTCGACAAACCTTGATGATAAATTAAATAAACCAATATGTAGTACAGACAGAGTTTTGGTTCATATGATATGGAATAAATATCAAAAGAAAACTTTCATTCTTTCTTTTATTTCCCTTTCACGTTTTAATTTTTATCTATTTTCAGCATATCTTTACGAAAAGCATATTTGCATCTGTTAACTGTTTGACATCAAACATGCAGACACAAGTATTTTGTGCCTCACTGTAGATCTGTAATTAAATGTAACCGTGTAGCACCACTTCCTCATTCACTAGTCTGATTGTATCTTGCTGTTGATGTTAAAAACCCCTCTATTCGAAAAGTCTCCTGGTGCAATGAATTCCCAAAGCATTATGTAAATGTTGAGGTTGTGCTGTGGTTTTTGGCTCTTATATCCACTGATCTGAGTTCAATTAGTTATCAGAATTTAGTGGTCGTATTTAATGTAAAGTTAATGTGTTCTAATTGTTGTTCTAATTACTGTGCTAGTCGGCATGGATTTAGTCTGATCCTACCTGGCCACTAAGGGTGCCTGACCAGGGCATGAGGCACTTTTTTTTTTATTTTTTTTATATAAATATGCTTGTTGAACTCCATCTGTACCTGTGTCACTCTGCATTTAGACATACAGACATGATCAAGACGAGGTTTTGATATTCAAAGCGAGCATCAGAAAGAGGAAGATATATAATTTAACTGGCATGGTTGTTGTTGCTATTCAGGCTGGTCTGAGTATTTCAAAAACTGCTGATCTGATGTAAAACCTTTATAGTTATGTATATTAAATGGTTTATTTATAGTTATCATACAGTGCACATGGTATGCGTCACTCTACTGGTTTTCATCAACAGAACCCAGTTCCACCATGCCCGGGCCACACCAGAGCGCAGTAATTCCTTCGTCGTTTAGTTATTAGGAGACGATGTGCCGCCAATAGCTTACCGCTGAGGACTCATTATCTTAAATCTATTTTATGTAATTTAAATATTATTTTGTTATTATTTACTGAATTTTTACTATTACTACAACCTCATTATTTCAATATACATCTAGGCCACCCAAAGAGGACGGGTCGCTTCTTGAGTTTTGGTCCTCCCAAGGTTTCTTCCTTCTATATTCAGGGAGATTTTTCTTTCTTCTGTTGCCATACGCTTTTTGAGATTGGCCTTTTAATATAATATCATATTGTAAAGCTGCTTTGAGACAATGCACCATTGTAAAAAGTGCCATATTTTGTAAAATGATCAATATTAAATATTCAAATGACTTAAAATCCATGAAGGACCTACCTGGACCCCTCTACATGTGTCTAGGATAAACCTCCATTCAATTCAAACCCCACGCTGCTCAGCCCCACTCACAACCGTTCCATTACAGCCTTAACAACTCAGCCACCTCAACCCACTATTAATATGTGCCGATTTCTTATTTCTTTTAATGTACATATTCTTTGTACAGAAATGTGAACCTTTACAGAGCAAACCTTTCTAACGATATCTAACGCAGCTCTGCAAATACAACTTCACTGTAAATTGCCCCTGGCAGGCTGCAGGGAACAACATGTCATGCAAATGCACAGGCAGACAGGTCTCTAATTGTTCCAGAGAGCTGGAGCTCACCCAGTTCCCTCTATTTGACCAATCCGCTCCCCAGGCGTCCCTCTTTAGACAGGGTGTACTTCCCGTAAGCACGTCATGTACCTTTGTTCGTTCTACACGTCCCTCACACCGTGCTTTACATGTGCCCGCTTGCCATAACAGATATTAGCGGATTGACATGCTTTATTCCTTTAGCACCTGTCACCAGAGCTCAGATTACATGGCACCTGGCATGGTGTGATGGACTGGGTCTCGGAGTTCGTTCTAAGAGGGTGGAGGGGTGCGATGGAGAAAGATGAGATGTCTTTTTTGTTTTGCTGCTTTGCACCTTTAATGAAATGAATCAAGCTAGGCAACAAGGACCTATTGTCCTGATATGACTTAATCGTAGCTTTGGAAAGTGGCTGTGTGCCTGGGTTCCAGTTTCAATTTTCTGGAGTAGTGAGCTTTAAGTAAACTTGGGCTATCATTAAATTAGATGTTAAACAAGGTGACCGTCTGAATCCAGCACATCAGACATGTACAATTTATGTTTACTTTAAAGCTAAGTTAAATGTATGGTTACAAGTGTCTAGAGACACCAAATGAGCAGCCAGAGGGGACAGTGAAACAGAAAATGTTTGATACACAACTTGAAAATGACTACAGTCTCATAAAATGTTTAAATAGAAGTGAATTATAGCTTTAAGAATAGTTACAATTGGCCTATGTCAAATATAAAGCATAAAAATAAGTACAAAAGGAAAACATTACAGAGAAAACAAATGTTGCAGTCAAGACCAAACCATTTAGCAGTCGAGTCGAGGGATTACTAGTCAGACAGACTCGAAATGAAGGGCAGACTTTAATCAGGTCAGACATTCTTAGGCATGCTTGTATTGGTAAGCCATCCTGAACACAAGCACAGACTTTTGTCAACAAGTTTGGTCTATTAAAATGGATTGACCCCCATCATAAACTTGATTTGTATTCCAACACTCTGTTTTATCTCTGTTTAACAAACCAGTCTTTAGTGTCATTATCCACCATGGATTCTTCTTCCTTGTGTCCTGGATATTTTACCTTTCAGTGCCACAGATAAAAACCTTCCATAAAATGGCCCTTGTTTCTGTGAGTCACCGGCTTTCGAGTGTCCTCTCGGAAACCTAATCTGGATCGCCCTTGCACCGTAAAACCAGCCTGAGTTAGGTTATTTCCGAGTTTGATGAGGTGTTTATATTCACAAGGTTGCCTCTGGTTCTCAAGTGCATGAGTGAATGTGGTTAACAGATGTCGGTTCCTTACAGTGAGAGGAACTGCAAGGCATTCAGCCACTAATGGCTCACTTACTTCAGCAGGAGCATTACCACGAGGCTAAAGGTGGAACTGGAGATCTGATTATACCACACAATATTGATAATAGAGATGGCTCAGTGGCTTAGGGACAGTGTGACTAATATGAAAGGTAGCTACTGCAATGTACTTACCCATCAAATGTTCAGTTGTAATGTCCTCCGGATAAGAGCATATATCATGTAAATGTCAATTCAATTAGATTATGTTTTTAGAAAAAGGGCATAAATCATTCATGTATTCATTTTTATTGCTATTTAATCCACTTCAGGGTTGCCCAAACCAAGTCCTTGAGGTAGCACAGGGCACAATGCTGTCCTCATGCACGTCTTTGAAATGTTGGACGAAGCCAGAGTACAAATGGGCACACTGTACCAACCCAATGGTTCTGTTATTAGATAGGCAGGAAAGTGGATTGCAGGCAGAGATGAAGCAGATTTTTTGGAACACTGAGCTGAAGATTAGGATTAGTCTCTGTCTATTTCGCTCAGTGGCTCATCAAGCAGTCTGGATTCCAGACACTCATTTCTTTTAAGCTTTTTTTTTTTTTTTTGGGAAACATATTTTCAAGTCAGTGATTAAGGTTTGATGGAACCAAGAAAGGTGGATAAAAGAAAACTGACAGAAAACAGCTGACTGACTTGTATACAGCCACAATCAACCGGGCAATCAGCAGAAAAAATGAATAACAGTAATTGAGCCTAAAATCAGATCTATCTGGAATTATTACAGAACAATGTGGTGCATGGCCTCAAAATGGAATCAGTATTCTCAATACAAATTATATAAAATATACAGACAAAATTGAGTTTTCCCCCACCTATGCTGAAGAAGCAGCCTTTGTTCTTCAGGGCTTTCCACTTGTTTTTGGTGAGAGCATGTGTGGTCAGTTTTTAATCTTAGACAATAAGCCTTGGCTCAATCTTGCGTTCCAATGGATTTTCAAGGTGCCTGATGGAGTCTAGGTCAAAATTCAAGACTGCAAGCCAGCCAATTTCTTAATCAAAGTTAAAAAAAACTAAACAAATCTGTATAGATATGTTTAAGGACAGCAGTTTGAGTTCATAAACTGACTTGCTGGAAGCGAAACATAAATGTATCATTAGGAGTGACTGGGTTATCAGTACAACCCATCTTAGTGCTTGTTTAGGAATAATCCAGTACTGTTTTTAATGAATGTTCTTAGTGAGTATTGCTGAAATAGCAGCTGTCAGTAATTAGAAGAGGTGTCAGCTAACTTTTGTACATATAATGTGCATTTATATACAGGGCTGTGCTTTTTTTTCTCTTCATGTGCCTGTAATTAATTTTAAACAATCAGGGTATCCATTTTTAAAAGTTATACTTCCTTATAAACACACGCACACAAGTGTCAATTTTGAGTGGTTCAGATCCGGGCAGTGCCTTCCGGCCAGGTGGACCATCACTCCGTGTCGGAGAGATGGACTACACAGCTCTGAGCTGGCATCCATTCAGGGAACAAGCTTGTCTGTACTCAACCAGGATACTATCCAGGATAATGGGCAGAAATGTTTTACTTATAGCAGAAAAAGATTCTCGCAAAGAACAAACACAACACAACTGAGAAACTGGAAGGGAAAATAACCAATGGCGCTGCTGATCAAGTTCTGAACAAAGTTCAGTACAGTGTAGATAAATAATGACCTTATAAATTATAGCTCATTCCTTTAGGAGAGAATTTGACTCTTGATGTGCTTTTGGCTAGGGGTTGCAAAAATGAATAACAAAAAAAAAAAAAAAACGTTTCAGCTTTTCATAATTGTACTGTGGAAGTGATAACTCGTCCTATGTTCTGCTTCTGATTACAAATTTCTGTCAGTCATATTCTAGCACTGGTGTTAAAATGATTCAGCTGTTAATCAGTGGAGTTGTCAGATACGAGTCTTAACTCCAGAAGTAATCTTTTCTTTTCTTTTCATTTCCCATTACAGCGGTGGCTTGGCATTATTTGGCCTTTTTTTTGCTTGTGCCTCACACGTGTGTCACAGAATTATATGTAGTGAAATGGGTATCATACTTTTAATTTCTGTGAGTTTATTGGCTAGTTCCAAAGTTGAAATGGTATTACTTCCCTAGTCCTGTAAGCCCTAACGCTTTTACTTTATCTGATCACTTAAGTACATGTTTAGTTGTTGATCGCATAACTGGTCTGATTTTCTGCAGTTATTGGATTAGTAAATGCATATAAACATCAGCGTTACCATATGGTCTCCAGGAGGCGAGGTGAGCGGTACACTTTAGTATATCATAAACAAATTGCATTTTCCACCAGGAGCAATTTAAATATAGTAGCAATATACATGAAGTAATTTACATCAGCAAGCTAAATTAGTTTTATTCTGATTACTAAATTTAATTAAAGAAATTATCACTGCTTTTCTTGTGAGAGAAACGTAAACATAGCATTTTTCTACACAATGAATGGACCAGTAACAAGCCAATTAAGTATTTAACCATTACTTAAAACACAAGTGGATCATCTCGGAAAGCTGCCCACACTTTTTTACATGGCCATATTTTGTTTTAGTTTTTAGTGTTATATTGAAGGTGGCTCCCATGAACACTCGCAGCATGTGAGCCTACTTATGATGTTGTACTGACTCAGTATCCATATTCCTCTCCAACAGTCAGTCATAAAGCAGACCCACATGCAACTATTACTATTGGCAACTTCCTCCATCAAAGATTTGAACCCTTAACCTTATGCTTCCTCATCTATTTTCCTGCCTACTAAATCATGCAGCATGAAGAGCCTAATACGGTGTTACACCGCTGCTTCCCGGCTTCACTTAGGGTACGCGAGCATGGCGAGCTTTCCCCTAACCATCAATCATCCTGCCACAGGAGACTGTGGGAAATGAGCTGTGCCAAGGATGGACGAGTGGCAGGAAAAGGACCTAACGAAAGTCCAGCAGGGACGGCGGTGTTGAGCAAAACTTGTGCGTCATACCCTCTAGCTTGGGGCAATTGAATAGAAACACACACACAGAGACACACAAATAAATGTGGCTGACTGGTCTTAATTTAACTGAGTCATCTGAATGCTGCATTTGAAAAAAAAATATATTATTTGTATTTGCCATTGGACTTTCACCCAAAATCCTTACAGCAAGAACATTTGATGTGACTGTAAGGAAAAATGTTAGACCAGTGCCTGAAAACAAATCTTGACAGATTTCATTGCGAGCGAAGTGTGATATACTTTTATTTGGCTGCCTTTAAAATGTCACCCACATAAATGTTAAGCCCGTTGGCTTAGACCATTTTAAATAAATCAGCATGATCTTAAAGGACAGAGCTTGGCAGCCTTGCATGCTGTGATGTGAAAGAAAGGCCTGTAGAAACACAAAATATGTCATTAGAAAAAGGATTTACCCACAGTTGGCTTATTACAGCATGTTCATTTACAAAGTCTACAGACATTACTGTCCTTTGGTCAAAGATTAATTAGCCATCGAGTGAAAACCCCTAATTTGCACAGTTTTGTTTAGTTTTTTTGGGTTTTTTTGTCACATTTAATATGGTGGTAACAACACGGTTGCTTCTAGAGTAGATAATGTCTTTTAGGACAAACTAATTTGACCCTCATTTGAGGAAAAAAGCAACAATAGCAATTTTAATTAGTAGGAATGCAGGAGAGTCTCAGATTAGTGAGCCTGGATTTGTAATCTTTCTTCTCCCTTTGCTGACTCGAACTTGCTCTTCCCTCGAACTACTTCCACAAATTACTGATGAAGCCATCATTCTGCCTCGTGCAAACCATTTGCAATAGGTGGCATTTAAGTTGGCTGGCTCACTGCAGGTTCTGCATGATGGCAGTGCATAATTGCAAACTGATTGGCTCATAGCAGATCCTTCAAACTCAGAGGAATCTGGAAGGGATGGTTTGGGTGGGAAAGTAATTTGATCTGTTTATTGTTGCTTTTCATCCTTTAGTACTGAAATATCCCAAATCCAAACTAGGTTCTCAAAGTGGCTGGTTATGAATGTAATTGCTATCATGTTTAATTACTTTAGTAAATGAATAACTCAATTTTAACCTTACTTTTTGTACATTTACATCATTTAGTAGATGTCCTCGTCCAGCGCGACATACAGGAATGCTTTGTATTTTTTAATATGTGTTACTTCAGGCTAAGACAGAAGGCGTACAGCCCCAGAACACTGTTTAAACCTGAGGCATCCTAGTCTATGCAGAGATCTGAGATCTGAGTTGTTGCTCTGTGAAATGTTTGTGAAATCAGTACCGGAAATGAAATGAGACCAAATAAATACACTTAAATAGCGAGTTATAATCCACAATGTCACAAAAAGCATTTTCTTTTTTATATTTACGGTATTTAGCAGACCCCCTTATCCAGAGGGACTTACAACTAATAGTCTTACAATCCAAGCAGTTGTGTGTTAAGGGTCTTGCTCAAGAGTCCCAACTGGAGCAGTATGGCAGAGGTGGTATTTGAACCCTGGACTTTTTGGTCTAGAATCCAGTACCTTAACTGCTAGGCTACCTTAGTCCTCCCAGTTTCTTTTGGGACTCCTTTCTAGCGGTACAAATAGAGATGGACCTCATAATCCACATTCTGCATATATAACGAGTAAGAGAATTATGACACCATGTATGAATTATGAAGTATGAATTAAACAGTGATAATTGGCTAGGTCAACTGTTTTTCAGCGTGTAACGCGCAACCAGTACAGTGCAGGAACTTGCACTGCCTAACACAAGTCATGGATTATTCTTAGCAATAAGTGTGTTATTGCCTCTTTTCCTTGTGTTCATGTTGACTCCATAAATTAAATCTTTTATGAGTTCAAGAAAGTAGTCATATCTTTTAATTAATACTTTTATCCAGCAACAATTCAAACATCAATATTAAAAAAAACCAAAGGTGAATTACACCAACCACAACTATGTATTAAAATTAAGTAATTCAATTATTTATTGCTGTGAAGTGTATCTCTACTAATTCTACATCACCTAACTTCAGGCAAAAGCTGATTTTTAGGGTTCATCCATATGCAGGTGCATGGAGTCATACATATCATGAGAAGGCAATAAAGTGTTAAACAAGCTGGGTAGGAAGATACTTACATCTACACCCTCTCCCCTTTATATGAAAGGCACAAAAATGATTTTTGTTACTTTCATATGAAACCAGATGTTTAAATGGAGGTTGATGCTGAAAGATGATGAAAGGTCACAGGGAGGAACAATAATGGAACAGATAAGAGAAGTAACATCACAGTATGAATACTAAATCAGATAAATATGTAAATACTTATAACAAGTATAAGGAAGGTACCTTGTCTGGTAGATCAGTTTGATATCTTTCTGGGTGGCTTCATCAGTGCTTCTGTAGATTTTGCAGACACTTGCCTACAGATATTGCAAATCAGACAGACAGAAATATGCATTTATTTTGAATATCCTCTTATTTTTTAAGAGCAGTGTATGTTGATGACTTTTGTAAATATACAATTACTCACACTAGTCATTTGATACAATGTATACTTTAAAGCCTATACAGTATATGGGCTGGAAATTATACATTCTACAGTATAGCGGTGATCACAATTGTGTGATGTACTGTGTATACTTGTACACTTTTAAACCCTCATAGAGGATTTTTGGTGTTACAGTAACTAAAAAAGTAGCGGATAAAAATGTTTTGACTGCAAACTCTTTGAAGTCAGTACCACTAAGTGTTTACGTTCAACCAAAATGGACATATCTGTTCATAACTGTTCCGCTTCCTGTATTATTTGTTTATTGTTTTGTTCCTGTATTTATTGTTCTGTATTGCACATGCTACTACACACGTGCACTTTTGTTGTATAGTGTATTGTTCTATGTAGCACCTTGGTCCTGAAGGAACATTGTTTCGCATTGACTTTTTAACAGTTAAAGAAATCAAAGGAAATGGATATCCCATATTAAGTTACTTTTTTCAATAACTCTAATAACTTCATCAATAGTAGTTATTTGTTGATGAGATTAATTCATTAATATTTAGCAATTTTCGGTTTTGTACAGGAGTGTAAATATTGTGTTGTAGTGCTCTCTATTTGAATGACAATTTAAAGTCACTAACAGAACACCAATATAAAAGGATATTTCAATATGAAGCAATTAAAATAAGCATTTGATTTTATACAGGATAATAAAAAAAAAAGAAAATGAAAAGACAAAAAGTTGTTAAATTATGCCAATGAGATGCAAACTCATTAAAAAATTATCGTGATTGCGTGACAAGCTATACATTCATGGGGTGAACAGAAGCATGTCAGACTGGACAGGAGTGCTCCATACAGACTGTTCAGTAGGGTGTATGGTCACCCAAGACTGCCAAACACCCTGACAGTGATGGGGCATGGACAGGATCAGGTTGTCCAGCAGTTCTTGTGGGATTCTCTTTATATTCATTTTGAAATATCCCCTTATTTTTGGTTATGCTTTG
>JAVSBV010121353.1:0-19092 GCA_033117975.1 Parotocinclus spilosoma | reverse complement strand
GTGTCCTAATACTTTTGGCCACATGTTGGTTTGTGTCCTAATACTTTTGGCCACATGTTGGTTTGTGTCCTAATACTCTTGAGTCCCTTAGTTCCAGGTAAACTCTCTGTTCTTGACTGAAAGTGAATCCCTGCAGTCATATTCCCAAATGAATGAGACCGGTCCAAAATCGGTACCAAAACTAAATGTAAATGAAAGTGCTTAAGAATTAACACGTATTATTAATAGCAGCGTAATTTGACTCTAATGATCACTTTAAGTGAAAAATAAAAGGATAATAAACTCTATAATGTATAATCTATGAAGCACTATAGATGTTTAATCATCTATCAGTTCTCAAATCTGTACAGATGTGTTTCGATTTGTTTCGGATCCCTGTGCTGAAGGGCGTCGCCGTACCGTCCCCGTCCTCCGACGTGTGAGAGACAGTCTGAAAATCGCTTATCAGGAGCGGTCAGGTGGTCTCTCCCACTGAGCGCCAGCCCTCCGAGTCACGATTAGCCTTTAAAAGCGAAGCGTTTAATTGAAATCTCGGAGCTCCCGCTGCTCTCACTTTGAAATAATGGCCAGCTCGGTATGAAAAGGAGCTTAAAGTACAGAACCGGCAGCCATGTCCTGCAGCAGCACATCAGCTCTGCTTTAGAACCTGTAGCAGATGGATTACCGCCCGACCAAGGGCTCACATACTAAAGCAGGAATGGGGAGGGTCTAGGTGGAACCTTTGTGGGTTCCTCCAGAGGGTTATGGTGCCAGGAACATTTAATTTGATGCTGTCTGAATAAATAGTGACACAAAACAGCCAGGGGTAAATCCACCCCCAATTTGATAGACCAATTTGATCAATACATTTGTGTGCTAATACTTTAGGCCCAATGTGGGTTTGTGTCCTAATACTTTTGGCCCAATGTGGGTTTGTGTCCTAATACTTTTGGCCCCATGTTGGTTTATGTCCTAATACTTTTGGCCACATGTTGATTTATGTCCTAATACTTTTGGCCCCATGTGCTTTTGTGTCCTAATACTTTTGGTCCCATGTTGGTTTGTGTCCTAATACTTTTGACCCCATGTGGGTTTGTGTCCTAATAATTTTGGTGACATTGTTCGTGTCGTGTCCTAATACTTTTGGCCAAATGTGGGTTTTTATTCTAATACTTTTGGCCACATGTTGATTTGTGTCCTAATACTTTTGGCCACATGATAGTTTGTGTCCTAATACTTTTGGCCACATGTTGGTTCGTGTCCTAATACTTTTGGCCACGTGTTTTTGTGTCCTAATACTTTTGGCCCCATGTGCTTTTGTGTCCTAATACTTTTGGTCCCATGTTGGTTTGTGTCCTAATCATTTTGGCCCCATGTGGGTTTGTGTCCTAATACTTTTGGCCAAATGTGGGTTTTTGTTCTAATACTTTTGGCCACATGTTGATTTGTGTCCTAATACTTTTGGCCACATGTCAGTTCATGTCCTAATATTTTTGGCCACATGTTGGTTTGTGTCCTAATACTTTTGGCCACATGTGTTTTTGTGTCCTAATAATTTTGGCCACATGTTGGTTCGTGCCGTAATACTTTTGGCCATGTGTTTTTGTGTCCTAATAATTTTGGCTACATGTTGGTTCGTGCCCTAACACTTTTGGCCACATGTTGGTTTGTGTCCTAATACTTTTGGCAACATGTCCATTTCATTATCAGTTATAAGATCTTTTATTGTGAAGTGATAACAATTGGAGACTCAGGACGTCACCTTTGTCCCTGAATTTTCTCTTCTGGTCCGTTTTTATCCAGGAGAGCTATAGAAGGGGTTCAGCTGGGCAGGAGATTTACACGAAGGATATTTAAGATAATTTCCTCGCTCCCCTCAGTTGAGTAAGACCTGAACATCATCTGCGTGATACGATTTAATGTTCATGTAATAATTTGAGCTGCATTCATAAAGTTTTATTTGAGAGAAATCATTAAAAGGAATCGTTTTAAGCCGAACATCAGGGTCGGCCATCGGAAGTGGAAATTACATTTCTATTAAGTTCAGAATAAAATCGCTCCACTGCGCTTTACGTTCGTACACGGTAACAGTGGATCGGATCAAAACTCCCCCAAAGTGCACCGGAGGGAAATTTATTCGACTCGTGTGACGCTATTAATGAGACAACTGGTTTTTTTTATACGTTACAATATCTCCAGTGTAAAACTGAGATCTTAATGTATTATTGATTTGTGTTAGTGAAGCTCTGAGGACCCAGAATCATCAGAAAGGAACAGTTACAGCAGCAAACAGAGGAATTAATATTACTCTAAAATCTTAATGTACTTTTGTACATTAATGCTGCATCACAGAAGTGTAAATGACCTTTAACCAAGGGTCCGGACCCGACCCAGTACCATACTTTCTTGAGCTCATTTATTTACTCAATTTTCCCCTCTCTTTATTATTCAAATTATTTATTTACTTTCTTTTTTTCATTTTTTCTATGTTTTGATCTCCTTTATTTACTTCCAAAATTCTCCTTTTCTTAATTATTCAAATAATTTTTTTTCTTTCTTTTTTTTCTTTCTTTCTTTGTTTTAAACTAATTTATTTACTTAATAATTTCTCCACCTTTTTTATTATGAGATGATTTCTTTTCTTTCTTTCTTTTTTTCTTTCTTTCTTTGTTTTGAGCTCATTTATTTACTTCTCCCTCTCTTTTTTTCATTAAAATCGTTTTATATTATTTCTTTAATTTATCCTTTCTTTATTTTTAACTCCCTCTATAATGAATAGTAATAATTGATTTGCTTTTATATAATAATTCATTTTTATTGTTATTTCTACATCTTTCTTTTGTTCTTTCTTACTTTCATTAATTCCTTCTTTGATATCTTTTATTTTCTTTCCAATCTTTCTTTCTTTGCTTGTAAGTCATTTATTTCTCAATGTATCTCGCTCTTATTTTATACAATTATTTCTTTCTTTCTGTAATTCTTTCTTTCATTCTTTTTTTCTTTCATTAATTCCTCGTTTAATGACTCATTTATTTACTTCTCCATTTCTTCCTCTCTATATTTCTTCCGTTTTTTGTTTGTTTTTCATAATTCTTTATGAAAATTCTTCATAAATCTACTCGATTTCTACATCTTTTATTTATTTATTTCTTTTTCTTATAATTCATTATTTGGGATTCTATTTCTCTTTCTATATATTTTTCTTTCTTTTTGTTTCTTCTTTCTTTCTTTCTTTCTTTCTTACTTTGAGTTTCTCAAATAAATTAATGAGTT
Source organism: Parotocinclus spilosoma (assembly GCA_033117975.1). Classification (NCBI taxonomy): domain Eukaryota; kingdom Metazoa; phylum Chordata; class Actinopteri; order Siluriformes; family Loricariidae; genus Parotocinclus; species Parotocinclus spilosoma. The sequence continues at coordinate 15,840 of JAVSBV010121353.1, read as the reverse complement.
TCTGCATAATTTATGCCTTTCTCTGTATTTTTTCTTGTTACTTTATCTATTTCATTGTTTCTTTCTTTCTTTATGTTTTTGTTTCATAAAAGATCTGTAACCCTGATTAGTCTGAGCACAATTTCAGTTTCCATCGTGACGGTCCATCCAAACCCAGAGAGGTGGGCGGAGCTTCTGGACCTGGTTAACACGAGGCTTGTTTTTTGTACAGTAAAGTTTTAAGTGGTGTTTGTGAATGTAACTGTGCTGTAGAGCAGTAATCCCTTACCCATGTGCTTCTATCAGATATTGATGAATGACGATTCTGAGGGAGGGGAGAGAGATCAGTTCAGGCTTTTTTGGACTGAAATTCCTCCAGATTTTGAATTGTTTAATGATATTATGCTCTGTAGAGGGACAAATATATGGGGGCATGTTTGGAAACTTCTTACGGCCTGGGTGTTTATTAGGAAGAGATACAATGTGTTGATGTTTCTTGGGGTCAGTGTGCGGAGGCAGAAGGTCACAGCGTTACAGTCTTTAAGGACAGCGATGTCACATTGTTCAAATCAATGTAGTGCATCTGAATGAGAGCTTAGCACTTCACTTTGCGTTGTTTCCTAGCAACAGTAATTTGTTGTAAAGATTTAGGGATGAATAGATGGAGTAGTGCATGGAGAGCCGTGTGAATCGCCCTAATGGGGAACGTTTAGAGTCCCGGCGATTGGCGAGAGTTAATGCAAAAATGAAAGCAATGAGTCACAAAGCCATTAGAGGCGATATTCTCCGGTCTGATCAGAAATCATTTGGACCTAATGCTGCGGAACAAAGCACGAATTATTCTGCACCTATAGCAATATAACACAAATCGAAAAAAAAGATAATCATCATCATCTGTATGGGCTTAATAACTAAAAACTCATTTCATGTCTCTTAGAGGAAAAAATGGTTTTAGCATCAGGTTAACTGGGTCTAATTAAATGGACATCAGAACTTTGATTCAGTTTGTGATTCAGTCTGTGAATCAGTCTGTGAATCAGTTTGTGAATTAGTTGTCACAGTAGGAATTTGATTTATGCGTTAGACATATATTTCACCTAATAAAATGGACATCAGAACTTTAATTCAGTTTGTAAATAAGTTCGGGAATCAATTGCTACAGTAACAATTGAATTATTTGAATCATTTAATCATGTTTGATTCATTGAATCATGTCATATGATTCAGTTTGTAAATCTGTTTGTTTTTCAGTTGTTACAGTAGAAGTTTGATTTACTGAATCACGTCTTAGGAACATTATTCACCTAATCAAATGAACATCAGAACTTTGATTCAGTTTGTAAATCAGTTTGTGAATCAGTTGTTACAGTAGGAGTTTGATTCACTGAATCAGGTGTTAGAGCATAAGTTTAGTATTATGAGTTTGAATCACTACTGATTGCATAACAAAAGTAAATCCTACAACATTTGGATGAATAAATCTGGTGGTTTGAATTAAGAGTTTAATTCATGAGGTCAAGTAAGTTTAATTAGGAGTTTAACTTACTAAAGCCGGTGTTGTTTTAAATGTTTAGTCACTAAATCTGGTGACTAAGTTAAGAATTTAATTCAGTGAATCACATGTGCATTGTTAGGAGAATGATTCAGTCAGTCAGGCGTTCAATTCAGACTTTGAATTTTTTGCTTTATATCAGGAGTTTAGTTTGACTGGTATGATGGCTGATTCAGTGAATTGGGTGATAATTTAGGAATTTGAATCACTGAATCTGATGTTATATTTTTCAGTTTAATAAATCTGATTCACTGTGTCAAATGTGTTTCCATAGGACTTATATTCACTAAGTCTGGTGCTCTATTAGATTAGAATTGGAATTAGTGAATCAAATCTGTGCTGTTAGGAGAATGATTTAGTCAGCCAGGCGTTTGATTCAGACTCTTTGAATCTATTGTCTCATATCAGGAGTTTCATTCCATGAATCAATTTTACACGGCGTTCAGTGAATCAAATGTGTTTCATGAGGAGGTTGATTCAGGGAATCCTTATCACAGTCTTGTCCAAAAGCTTGTTGACTTTCTAAAATTAAAAATAAAACTTAGCCCAGCTCTTCAGGAGCATAAATATTTGAACACATTTGTGCCAAAGTAAGATTTAAAAATGACCTCTGTGCTTTTTACGTGTGTGTGTGTGTGTGTGTTTGTTATTAACTACATAGACCATTTATTGTGTATAGAATTTAGGAATAAAATCATGGAATGTGCTGTTTTTATTTTTAATAAATCAATATGCTCTTTCGGACGCTGTTCATTGTGTTCGTTTGCATAGTCACAAGGAAACGTAACGCAGACGCCCTGTTGTTTTTATTTAAATGTGCCCTTATACTTAATCATCTGCGTGAAAAAAGATTCAGACTAGTCATCGGTCAAGCCATTACTCGCTCCGAAACAAAAGACGGCCCCGTTTTTTGTTTGCAAGCAGCCGAGCACGCCAATTTATTCCAGAAGTGACCTTTTGGCGGAAAACCTGGCCCCGCGTTTACGACCAGTGACACATATTGCGACCCTTACATGAGACGCTCTGGTGTTCCGCCGCCGCCTCGCTTGAATACAGATCAGCATTTGTCTGCTTTCGTCCCTGCTTGTTTTACTCCGACGTCCTCGTGATTAGCCGCTCACCCCGGGTTAATGAGAAATGTAAGCTGTTTACGCCGTCGTCGTACAGATTAATTCCACGCTCCTCTCTCCTGCCTCGTACCTGCCGCCTCTCAGATAAGCACCGCGGCCTGGAGACAATTACCGGATCGTCCTGAATGCCGTTTGATTGTCTCGTATTGTGAGCCGTTGTTTGATTCGGTACTGAAAGCGCCCCCTAAATTACTGCTTAACGTTCGCCTGAGGACTTGAGGCCGGCGGTTTTTGCAGTTTTTGATGCAGCACCTCTGAGATTTAGTGTCTCTAGTGTCTTCAGTAAATATTTCCTGATCGAAAGTGTTTAGAAAGGCAAGTAAATACCATATATGGACAAAAGTATTGGGACACATCTCTTAATCTCTGAATCCACTCTGAATCACTCAAGCTGGCCCTCAGAGTGGCTGCTTAATGCAAACCTCACATCAACAGTGTTGGGGTGGTGCAAAGCACACTGCCACTGGACTCCAGAGCAGTGGAGACGTTCTGGAGAGTGATGAAATGCACTTCTCTGATGGAGGAGTCTGAATTTGGCAAATGACAGGAGAACGTTTGGCCTCGGCAACATAGTCCCAGGCATGGAAGTGGACAACGTTATGCTTTCAACCTTGTGGGAACCGTTTGGGAAAGGCCCCTTTTCAGGCCAAAAAGCAAGGTCCATACAGGCATAGTTGTGCCATACAGAGCCCTGACCTAAACCCCATCAAACACCTTTGGCCGATAGCCTACTGGATACTACTATACCACTATAGATACTATGACAAATCATATTACTGAAATAAAGTTCAGGAGAACTCCAGTTAACTGGGCAAAATGTCTGTAAGATCTCTCACTAAGAGGTATACTACCCAAAAATAGTCTCTGAGAGCCTTTTTATAGAGCAGCTCATAACTTTTATGCCCTCTTGTGGTAGGAACCAGTTTTTAATCAGGGCACCCCTGTAATTATTATAGATCTACTTTAATAATGGTCTGCATGGCAGGGTTACAAGAAAAAGGCCACTGCTTTCCAAAAAAAGGTTACTGGGAAAAACACCCAAATGAAATGTTTTGGTTTAATTCTCTGCTTTAAACACCCAGGCCACCCAAGCAAGTCAGGTCCCTTTTTGAGTTTTGGTCCTATGAGGTTTCTTCCTTACAACGTTTGAGGATTTTTTCCTTGCAACTGTTGCCCTAGGCTTGCCCGATTGGACTTTTAAGACGATATGATGTTGTAAAGCTGCTTTGACACAATGCCCCGTTATAAAAAGTGCCCTAGAAACATATCTAACTTTAACTGAGAAGCATTATGTCTGCTGTAAGGAGAACCCCTGCTTTCCTGCTTAAGGACCTTATTTGATCTGTGAAACATGGTGGTGGGAGTATCACCCTGGCTGATGAAGCAACGAATTGAAGTGAATGAAAAACAGAACGACCCAAAGCACACAGTCCGATCTAGTACAGACCAGTTAAAGAAGAATAAAGTCATGTTTTGGAATGGCCCATATCAAAGTTCTGACCTTCACTGGACCTCAAACGAGCAGTTCATGTGAGGAAACCCAGCAACATCCCAGAACTGAAGCTGTTCCCCTCCACAAACGTTACCACAAATGTTTGGTTCCAGTCGGACCAGATACTGAAGGTTGTAGCATCGTGCAGTTGCGCTTTCCTTTTCCTTTCAACAAATTTCCTTCACTCCTCTCACACTGTTGCCATAGCAACTGCGAGAAACACCATCAGAGGCTCAATTAACGTCGTTTCTGCGTCTGTTGTAGAATCTCGACAGTGGAAATGAGGAATCTCTGCTCCTGATAGCTTCTGGAAGATTGAGCTTTGGTTTAAAAGGATTTCACGTAAATAATGTATAAAGCAAAGGGGATTTGGGCGGCGTGAGCTCGGATTATAAGGGCATTATTACTTTTCTGAACGCGCAGAAGTCACTTAACCTCCCTAGTTAAACGGAGGTCGATTTGATTGTTCGTTTCTTTAAAGCTTGGTGTTTTAGGGGGTCTTGTTTTTATATTCACCCTCTCTACTTTTTCACTGACTCTGGAACTTGAGCTTGTTTATTTTGGTCCTGCACCTTTGCATAACCAACATATAAATGGAGGAGAGTAACGTACGCTCAGAAAAAAACAAAAAAAAGCATTTGATTTTATTTAATAAAACAAGATGATCAGAAAAGCAAATTCAGTCAAAAAGTTGTTCGATTACGCAAAGGAGATGCAAACTCAGTTACGATGATTGAGTGGGGAGTAAGTGATATATTCATGGGGGTGAATTCAACAGAAACAGGTCAAACTCGACCAGAGTGCCCCCACATTGTGTTCAGTAGGGTGTATGGTCACCCAAGAGTGCCAAAACCGCACCGACAGCGACGGGGCATGGACAGGATCAGATTATCCAGTGGTTCTTGTAAATCCTCTGCATATTTATTCTGAAAGACCCCCATTCGAAAGGATTGTTTAAGCCACAAATGACAAGCATGAGCAACTCGCACAGTTTCGTCATCCAGGCACATTTCCACTAACTTAACAGGATTAAATTTATTTGTCCTGCCATAGACAGCCAGCCACCCTCCACCCAAATCTAGACTTCTATGACAGGAAACACATGGTCTTTAGTGACAAATCCAGGCTCCGTTTTGGATCTAATGATAGTCTGGTTTGAGTGTGGAGGCCTCAAGTGAGCACTTTAATTCTGCATTTGCTCTAAGACTAAAGTGATACAAGGGACACTAACAATTCAGCGATAGGAGCAGCTAAAGGCAGATTAACAGGGTAACTAGAGCCTCCTTTTAATCGTACAGCTTTATCTAATAAACTCTAGTATTAGAAACACGTCTACATGCATTATGCATTATATATATATATATATTGATTGAATGATTGAAAGCTTGAACATATCTCCTTAAGTCGCATTTCTTCATTTCAACAATGCTAAGAAACGTTTTTATCTTGTTAAGTCTTATCCTGGCTTGTTACAGTCAAGTGTAAGTGCCCGAAACTCTAAATGCTAAAAGGCTTGCACTCTTTGTGACGTCTGTGGATTGAAAGTGATCTGAAACATTGTCCAGCATCATGTGTAGTTTGTACTTAGTTTGAAGCTCAAATAAAAGGGAGGCGTTTGAGCACAGAGGGTTTCTGTACTGAACCCGGTTCTGCTGCTTGTTATCTGCCCACAGGGAGGATTGAATGAGGTTTCAACAGCAGGAAGTGTATTACCTCTCTCTCTTTCTTTCTCTCTCTCTCTCTCTCTCTCTCGTTTTCCTGAATTGGGTTCCTCACAGCGTCTGCTTTATCGGCACAGGAGGAAACTTATTGCTCAACCGAAAAACACACCGCCCTGGGTGTAAACAAACCACACACATCATAATACAAAAATGAAAACAAGTAACCAGCCAGATCTCCATCCAATGAGACGCAGAATAAATATCTTCTGATGGGCTTTTGATCCCTGTGTTTTTTTTCTGGGGGGTGGATGGGGGGGGGGGGGGGGTTACTAGAGTGGAGAATGCTCTCCCGTTTCACCCTCCAGATCCCTAAGTGGGTTCCAGTTCCCCCGTCAGCCTGCTTGCTAATATTTCACTCATTGATACAGGAAGACGAGTTCAGGATCACCCCAGCGTCCAGGCAGCTAAATAATCAAATAAAAAAAATTTCTTAATGAGACTGAAAACAGGTAATTCTAATCTTGATTTGGTCCTAAAAGCAGCATCCGTTAAAGGCTGAGTGTTTGAGGAGTAAAGATGATCAGAGAAACTCCCTCCAGTTTATCACCAAGTGTTTATAAACGATGTTATTCAAAGAAAGACTGGAAGGGATTTACTGTCAATATGTCTCCCTCTATGAAGCATAATATTATTAAAGGATTCAGAATTCAGAACTCAGAAAAATGTCAGTCCCAAAAAGCCTAAATAGAAGAGAGGTGATCGCTCTGCGCTCCCTCAGAACCTTTATTCATCAATATCTGACAGAAGCACATGGGTAAGGAATTACTTTATCAAACCTTTAATACGCTCTATAATACAGTTACATTCACAAATACCACTTAAAACTTTACTGTACAAAAAACAAGATTCACGTTAACCAGGTCCAGAAGCTCCGCCCACTTCTCTGGGCTCGGATGTGTCTAGAATGAAAAAGGAGCATCCAGACGGTTATGAGGAACAAGTCCAAAAGCCAGGCTCTATCATGGTACGGGGTCAGGTCCGGACCCTTGGTAAAGGTCATTTACACTTCTGTGATGCAGCATTAATGCAGAAAAGTACAACGAGATTTTAGAGCAACATAAACTGGCTTCAGGACGATACTTTTTCCAGGGATGTCTCTGCATCCTGGCGTGCACTTGAACCCTGAACCTTGGTCCATACCTGAACCCTGCGACAGTCCAGGTTCAGCTCTGAACGTGAGAGGTGCAGAAAAGTTGGCCAATCCGTATCACTTTGTAAAGCCGGCTCAGAGGGACAGGGACTGACAATTTGGTAATTTGCTGAACAAACAAGAAGTAATGGTCCCTCAGAACGACCCCGGGTCGGGTAATTGCGATGCTCGGTGATGACGATTGATTTTCACTCCCTCTATAAATGGATGACGGGACAGATCAGGGTGGTCAGGGACGGGGGTGGGTGAGCTAGTATATGAGCTGGACTTTATACAGCGCTATGTTTTACACCCACACACGATCGATGCTTTTAGTACAGAGGTCAGAATGAACGCTTCCCACCTCGCTTCACCTCGCCTCATCAGGGGAATGACTTGTTAAAATCATTTTTAAAAATTCTTAAGTTTAAACTTTTTGGATTCAAATCCCTGAGATGTTGATGTTAGGTTTGAATTATATTCTGCCTGAATCAAAGTTTGTAAACCCTTGAGACCTAAAGTAAACACATTCTTTATCCTTCACATGTCTTTATTAAACATGTGTAGTAATCATAAACAAACCAAGATGGAAAAGTTTGTGAATCTTTTGCCTAAGACCTAAAGTTAGATATGAGTGAATGAGCCTGGAGGTGGGGTTAGATCAGTTTAGGGTCTAACCATGTGCTAAATAACTTTATTTTATTTACTATCTAATTATATTGTCAAGTTATCAGGTTTTTAACTTTTTAAAAATTATATTCTCTATTTTATTTCTATTCACGGATTCATTAAATTCTGTATTTTATAATATTTAATATGTCATTATATTCTCTATTTTATTTCTATTTACTGATTTATTATATTCTCTATTTTATATTATTTAATATGTCATTATATTCTCTATTTTATCTCTATTTACTGATTTATTATATTCTCTATTTTATAATATTTAATATGTCATTATATTCTTTATTTTGTTTATCATGCTTTTTTGTATTTTCTATTTAATTAAATATCTTTATTATTTTATTATATTCTGTTTTATTCGTCATATTTACCATTTCATTAGATTCTCAATTTTATTCATTTACTATTTTATTATACTCCATATATTTTTATCCATACCATGTATATAATGTATTATATTTACTATTTTATTATGTTATTTATTTTATTTATTATATGTATTGCTTTGTTATATTTTCTGTTTTTATTTACTTTATTTAGTAATTAATGAAATTCACTTTTTATTAGTGACCGTCTACTTTGTTACTATTATTATTACTGTAATATGTAGTTTATTTATTATATTTATATTTATAATATAGTTTATTTATTCTATTTTGGCTTTTATCATTTTCCTTGTTTTATTCATCATATTTACTATTTTATATTTTATTTAATTTATTATGTTATCCTTTATTATATTTTGTATGTTATTTCTAATATTCCCTGTTTCATTTATTGTAGTCTACATTGGTAAATTATATTTTATTTATTTTATTAGATTTTTTAGTACATTATTATATAGGTTTTTTTTAATTATATTTACTAGTTTATTTATTATGGTCTATTTTGTTTAATTGTAGTCCTGTTGTTTATTATATTGTTTTTGATTATATTCTGTATGTTATTTTTTTCATTTATTCTATTTATATTTTGTTCTCTGTGTTATTTATTGCAGTTTTTTGTGTTACATTACACTTTATTTGTTCTATTTTCTTTTTATTAGAACCTCTATTTTATTGATTCAGAGTTTTTTCCTTGCCACTGTCTCCCTGTCCCTAGACATTTCATAAAGCTCTTTAGATTTTTTAGTGTGATTTTTTAAAGCCTGATCTTCAGCAGAGCCAATGCAGAGCCGGAACGTTATTTGCGATGCGCAGTTAAAGTTTAACGCATTTTTGTGTCCTCGTCGAGGAACGTGTGGCCACGACGGATGGTAGAAGCGGTTTTGTGAGGAACCAGAAGAGCACGGCGCAAATAAAGGACTTTCTCCTGAAAGTGCTTTAGAGGTAAGAACACATGCCATCACACTCTTTTCTCTGTCTGTTTTCATCACGGCTGCCTCCTCGCCGCAGTCGCCTCCGGCAATTTCACCCATTCTGACAGAGAGAAAGGGAAAAAAAATCTGTGAAAGCCGACAAGTGGCTGGATTTCTGGATCAAAAAGTGGCCCTAAAAAATAAGGCACCATAAAAAACGACACAGCTCTACAGGTTTGATGCACCTTTGCCCACGTCGACTGCTTTCTCAAGCCTTGCAAAAAAACTTCTTGATCCCAGCTGAGAAGCATGATGGAGGTGTGCCTTTCAGGCTGATTCGCTATTAATGGATTCGTCCCTTTCCTCTGGCAGAGGCTGTCTAACGTTCTTACGTTTTTATGTTATGCAAAGTGTTTTCTTTAACCACGGGTGCACAAACTTTTGCTTCGGACTGTGAGCATGCTGCAGTAAGAAATAACTGCCTGGTTAGAAAGCGAGGATTTCAGAACCAGGCGAAAGAAAAGACAAGCAGCGAGTAGGACTATCACTGCAGAGACAGACAGGTGGGGACGAGCAGTGAGATGAAATTAAATTGGCAACAAAAGGGACACACAGAGAAGAGATCTGTGAATGGGCAGACAGAGCGTCAGACAGAAGGACAGACAGAGATACATGAACAGACACAGAGAGAGACAGGTAATGAGAGAAATATGCTCTACACACAGGTAGAGACAAGACAGACACTGAGAGAGACAAGGACCAAGTTATATAACCCCCCCCCCCCCCACACACACACACATATATATATACAAATATATATATATTTATACGCTCAGAGAGTGAGAAATATGCTTGGAGAGAGCCAGGCAGACAAATATTAGACAGCTAGACAGATGGACAGACACTGGAGACAAAATCAGAGATATACACTATAAACAGACAGAGCGAGACAGACTAGTATACACGTAGAAAGAGACAGAGAAGCATTTTAGAGAGACATGCAGATACCAAGGGAGGGATAAAGAGACTGAGTGAGACACAGACAGGAGACTGGGAGACAAACCCCGTAAAAGAAAAGCAGGGAGAGACAGACAGACAGGCTGATGGAATAAAGATAGACAGACGGCTGGAAGACCTGCCACGAGAGGCAACACCTGGCCGCAGGATGTCCTGCACATGTTACCAATCTGTTAGTGTCCCTCCTATCACAACCAGGTGTGATAAGATCACCCAGAAGGAAATTTGTTGTCACGGCATATATTACATGTCTCTGTTTGCAGGGGTGTCATGACAATAAACCCGGGCTGCTACGGGCCGGCACCGTATCGACTTCAAAAACAAATCCAGGTTCTGTTTGGGATCCGATGTCAGGTTTGAGTAAGGAGGCCTCGGGGTGACGCTTCAGTCCTGCCTTTGCTGTCAAGCGATACAGTGCACAATCTGGGAAGCCATGACATACGACACTCGGTCACCCCTAGTAGTGATACGAGGGACACTAACAAATCAGCGATATGTGTTTCCTCATGGCAGGGCTTCCAACTGGCATTTTTAAGCAGGATAATACTCGCCCCCACAGCAAAGGTTTAACAGGAATGTCTCCAGATTTATCACCAATCAAGCATTTATGGGACCATCTGAGACCAACTTGGACAATCTACGAGTGAGGAGGATCTACAGGCCCAGCTGTAACATCTGAAACAGAACCTGCAGACGTTCCCGTACCCAGACCAGAGGCAGATTAACAGGGTAACTAGAGCCTCCTTATATTATAATTATGAGCTCTGTTACCTCGTTCCCGTCCTGCTCGGCGTCTCCAAACGGCGAACGGCAAAAAAGCTGTGAAAAGATCATTCGAATAAAAACAAAGAGCAAATTTGCTTTTATTTTTGCTTCATCTTCGCTTGTCTCGACGCCACGCCGATATCACTTATCAAAAGGTTCACATTAACATTAACGGACGCCGACAGATTACCATCTCTGATGCCTTTAATAGTTGTTGCTATGGCAACAATGATTAAAAGGCCCCTTATAAGAGCTTCTTTGGACACTCATGAGCTTTACAGAATAATGCCCTAACTCTTGAGAATGTGAAGTGCTTTCGTTGACTATACATCGCATCACAAACGAGGAACCATGACCTCGTACAAACATTTGGGTGGAGTTTATGATGTTTAAAATCTGGGAGTGAGTTACATAACCGTATAAGCACTTATTATCCCGTTATGTTAAAGGAAAATTTAGTCATTTAGTTCTAATAAGAGTCAGAACAGTACGAGTTTCGGCTTAGCAATGAGGTAATTTGATTTTGGTATAGTTCTTTAGCTCTCCGAGGATTCGTCTTATTTTAATCGTTGACGTTCTGACTGCAACACGGCGCTGATTTTAATTCCTACACTCCACAGCTAATGTCATTAAATAACAGACAACGTAAATAATATATTACCAGAGCAAACCTGCAGTTATTTAATAGATACAGCCCTTATTCTGCGCTCTAAGTGGATTTTCTACCTTTTTTAAAATTGTATTCCTAGTAGTTATAAATGTGATTTATTGTTTATTTCTTAATTTTATTTTGAAAGTATTTTTTTGTTTTGTTTTTAAAGTGTTCCTCCCTGATCTATGGTGTCTCTCTCTCTTGGGTTGTTAAGCCTCTAAAGTTATATGATAATTTATAATATAAATATATTACAATATAAATATATTACAATATATTATTATTATTATTATTATTATTGTTATTATTATTATTATAAGTGATCACATGTACATTGTACTAAGTCACATCTTTGGACTTTTTCCTTCTTCCAATTTGTTTCTTTTGTATTAGTTTCTACAGACCTACTAACTTACATTCATAGGATCTGGCAACCCTGTCTAAGCTGATGAAAAAAAATAATTGTTCTCTGCATTATTTCTTTTATGTTTTCTTAGCATTATTTGACCAAGGGCTGAGCGACTCTAGGATTACTTTTTTATAAAGGTAATTATTATTATTATTATTATTATAGTAATGGCCTCTCTGGACTTTTTTTCTCTCAATATTCTTTTTTCCCTTGTTTACATACACGTGATTGCTCACTCTCAGAGGATCCGGCAACCCTGTCTTATGCACTGTGTTATTTATCACTGCTGTGGTGTCCGTTTCGATTGGTTGATTGGCATCTCTGGCATCTCACTTCGTAACTGTGTGATCAAAATCATGAAATGTCACAAAGTACTCTCTTAGACGTTTTATTTGGAAGCCTTTGCAACAAACACCGGGCTGCCAAAGCCCCATAACCCTTTATATCAAATCCCCATAACCCTTTACATCAAATCCCCATAACCCTTTATATCAAATCCCCATAACCCTTTATATCAAAGACCAATAACCCTGGATATCAAAACCCCATAACCCTTTATATCAAAGACCAATAACCCTTTATATCAAAACCCCATAACCCTGAATATTAAATCCCCATAACCCTTTATATCAAAGACCAATAACCCTTTATATCAAAACCCCATAACCCTTTATATCAAAGACCAATAACCCTTTATATAAAATCCCCATAACCCTTTATATCAAAGACCAATAACCCTTTATATAAAATCCCCATAACCCTTTATATTAAAACCCCATAACCCTGAATATCGAAGCCCCATAACCCTGGATATCAAAACCCCATAACCCTGGATATCAAAACCCCATAACCCTGGATATTAAAACCCCATAACCCTGAATATTAAAACCCCATAACCCTGGATATTAAAACCCCATAACCCTTTATATCAAAACCCCATAACCCTGGATATTAAAACCCCATAACACTGGATATCAAAACCCCATAACCCTGGATATCAAAACCCCATAACCCTTTATATTAAAACCCCATAACCCTGGATATTAAAACCCCATAACCCTGGATATCAAAACCCCATAACCCTTTATATTAAAACCCCATAACCCTGAATATTAAAACCCCATAACCCTGAATATTAAAACCCCATAACCCTTTATATCAGCTGGTGCTAACATTAACGTGCAGTAATAAACAATAAAGTGGGCTAAACTGATAAGGACTTAGTCATACCCTACCAAAGCTTGCAGCGGAACTCGGTAACAGACCGTTCTGGATTACTTTTATCCCTTGCTTGCAGGTTTAAGCAGCAGAAATGACGGTTGCAGGAATAACTCTCAAATCAAACTGCTCACCTGGACAGAGGCCCCAGGGCAGACCCAAGACCCGCTGTAGGGCCCAAGGGGAGGCATCCTGTCTGCCTCACCAAGCCCCAACAGCAAAAGCTAATTTCTATTTCTCTACACAAACATTTGTTGTCAAGAACAAACAAACATTCGGGTACCATTCCAGATCCCTTGCTGTATAGGTACAAATTCTTCACACTCAGGTAAATCAACACTCCGATTTTCTCAGTTGACTGTCGGTGCCCAGGCTTTTGCCTCAGACTGTGATCGTGCTGAAATAAGAAATGATTGTGTGATTGTACAGCAGAACCACAGAGCAGATTACGTGAAGCTTTTGATGGAAGCAGACTAAAGAGAAAACAAGAACCCGGTGGAATAGCAATATAGACAAATACCGATAGAGAGAGAGAAAGACAGAGAGAGAGAGTTGGAAAGGCAGAATCAAAAAGACAGACAGACTGACACGAAAAGACATTTAGAGAGAAAACCAGAGGTTCACACCAAATAAAGGACAAAAAGAGCAGAGAAACATTCAAGGAGACACTGAAGAGACCGGCAGACCCAGGGACAGACAGATAAACGGACATGCAGACACAGACACAGAAGAGGGCTAACAAACAGCGAGACAGATTGTCTGACAAAGACAGATAAGGGCAAACAGGTGCAGTGAGACAGGCACTCTGCAGGAAATGAACTTATATACACTTAGCTGACATGATCAAGACAAGCTGCCGAACCAAACTGAGCATCAGAATGAGGAAGAAAAGGTTTTGAAGTGGCCTGGTTCTTGGTGCTTTTAATCCAGAAACTGCTGATCTAGTGGGATTTTCACACACAGCGTCACCTCTAGGATTTACAGGGAATGGTCCCTAAGAAGAGAGAAAATTTAGTGAGGCCAGTTCGTCACATCCGAGGGCTTACCAAAGAGCATCTGTGAGGAAACAGTACGTCCAAAATTGAGGCAGATGGGCTACAGCAGCAGAAGATCATATCGGGTGCAACTGAGGCTGCAATTCACACAGACTCACCGAAACTGGTCAGAATTTGGTAAACAGCAAGATAAATGATGGATTCAGACATCATCCTAACCACGTATCAACAGTTCAGGTTGATGCCGGTGGTGTCATGGTGTATGCATTCTCTTAGCACGCTTTGGGCTCCTTAATACCAAACGTTCCCAGAATACACACATTAACGCTGCTCTTCCTCCCATAAAAGATTCCCCTGTCAGACCAGCTCTCATCTATGGGTTGTTTAAAACAATAATTAGGCAGTGAAGGATTCTAATTACACAAAGCGAGAGGATTATCGCAGTGATTATCTCAAGCCCAAGTGTATATACCTTCATATAACGTAACATCAGCAGTCCAACTTGCCTGAGTACTAACAGCTTCTTTCTGCTGCATTTCGGACTTTGTACTGTTTGTACATCTAACCCCAAATATTACAGCATACACAAGGTCGGTTGGCTTCTCTGCTACCCTCTTCTGGCCACAAAGTGGCCCGTTACAGGTTTTAGGAGGTAGAAGACTGAAATCACCCTAAACTAGATTGCTGTGCCACCCAGGTGCCAAAAGGTGCCAATAATCCTAACTGTAGTAATAGATTAACCGCTTTAGTCCTGCAGCTGTAACTGAGGGACATGCAATTCTACAGACCCCCAAAAAGAGAACAACACCAGTAATGCTGGGTAAACCGGTGGACTTTTATGGAATAAAAAAATTACAAAATTAGATTTATAAATAAGAGACTGGATTTAGGTTTTTGTTAGTAGTAATAGAGAAACGATTTTATAATATAACCATAAGTGTGTTTATTGACAAGCTTTTAGGTGCTATCACACAGAAATTATATTGGGGTAATTGCTAGGGTAATTGTTCAGAATTTATGACAGATGGGGAAAATGAGGCACACACATACAAACACACACACACACACACACACACACACACACACACAAGCAAATCGAAGTGCTTGTCCTATACAATGCTAGGACAGGAGATAAAAAATGCCCCTATCATGCGTGTATAGATCTGAGATGGCAGGGGTTTGCTCTGTTTTACTGCCCTTCACCTGACAGGTGGCACATCGATAACCAATTATAATCTCTCCGATATTTCACCTGCTGCTCTCGCTGCTGTCATCCCAAAAATTCAGGGCACCGACCCAAGCATCCTGTTTCACTTTACAGAGACTGTATGAGGAACGGCACTACAACATCGCCAAAACAAAAAGAACCAAAAATGTACATTGTAATAATAATACTAATCATAATCATTTTTTAAAAGAAAAAAATTATAAGATATATATACAGTGAGTACGGAATGTATTTATTGCAAATTTATGACTCTTTTAATCATTGCAGCTATTTGCTAAAATCAAAAATGTTCATTTTATTTTTTCATTTATTTTCACTCAACATCCCACCTTTACAGAAAAAAAACAGACATGTAGAGATTTTTGCAAATTTATTAAAAAAGGAAAACTGAATTATCACATGATTATAAGTATTTAGACCCTTTGCTCAGTATTGAGTAGAAGCATCCTTTTAGCAAGTACAGCCATGAGTCTTCTTGGGAATAAAGTTTTTCACACCTTGATTTGGGAATTCTCTGCCATTGTTCCTTGCAGATCCTCTCAAGTTCCCTTTACAGGTCTTTCCAGAGA
>JAVSBV010121345.1:0-19092 GCA_033117975.1 Parotocinclus spilosoma | reverse complement strand
ATACACGGCCGGGCTGCTATAGCCAAACCTTTGTCTAAAACCAGGTGTTTCAGTTTCATTGTCCAACCCCTGTATATTTAAATGTAAATGGCAGCTTGAAAGAGGTGGGATCTAAACCATACCCAATAACCGCTAAGCCACAGCAGTCCAGCAACAGATAGGAAAGAGGTAGCAACTGTATAGCTCAACACATACACTATACAACCAAGAGTTTGTGGATAGATTGTGAATCCTAACCTTACCGATTCAGCACAGGGCCTAGGGTAGGAACAATGTAATAATGTATATATATAGTGAAGCCAAAAGTCTGAGAGCACTAGTGAAAATGCTTGTTTGGCTCTCTGTAGAGCAGGAGTCATACTGCATCAGGATAATGACTCAAAACACATCTCAAATGCTTTACAACTACTTCTAGACCAAAGAAGACCAAGTCGTGTTTCCTCCAAACCTCAAAACCTAAACCCCACAGAGCATTTAAGAAAGCTCTTGAAGACAGAGAAAGCAAAGCACTCTGTATCATAAGAACATCCTCTTCGGAATATTGTGAGATCATGCTGGGAGAATGGCAATATCACATTTTAACACAAGATTCACTCATGCCAGCAGTACTAAATTGGAAGCATTTTTACTAGTGGTCTCAGACTTTGGCCCCCACGGTTTGTAAATGGGCACTTGGGTGGCACAGTGGTCTAAAGTGCTAACCCACCACAACCTGGAATTGTGTCTTTGCTTTACCTTCCGGCCCTGTCGGATATAACAATCAGGCACGATTGGCTGTTTCTGAGGCCACTCTAGTATCATGCCTCAGCAGTGCAACAGCAACCCCCGCGATGGACTGGCCAAGGCGTTCTGGCTGCTCCCTGTGTTCCTGGGATAGGCTGCCAGGAAAGACCACTGTGACTCTGACCAGGACAGGCAGGGAAATTGTGGTAAAAGTACATATTACTACAGGTATGCACCATTTCACATCCATCCGAGCAACGGCGGGTCCCTTTAACGAGCAAGGTCTTAACAATCACGAAATCAAATAGGAACCTACCTGCGTTTTTAGTGTCGGAATTCCCTGCCATGAGATTGCACAATATGCAAAAGTTTGTAGTCTGCTTAAAGGTTTAAAGTATTTAAAATGTGATGTTACAATTAGTGTTTCTTCAAGTGAACCAATTCCCTCTTTGTTGTGTGCAGCCAGAGAGGAAAGTTTATATTCTGGTTTTAGAGTGTTGCTATGTGTTTGGTCTTTATGTTGTCAGGTATTTAAACCATTTGATGACTTTGAGGTACAATAACTGGAAAGAAGAATAAATTTGGCAGTAACTGGAGTCCCATGGTGTTGTGTATTTCCTGAAGGGAGTGTAATGTAGCCTATAACACTATCATAAAAGGCTACCTGACTATGGTAATGTCCTTTTTGTTTGTTTGTTTATTTCTCTTATATAAAGTTACGTCGACACTAGTCAGTCATGTCATGTCCGGCCGATGACCATTTGATTTAACGACCCGTTTCACACGGGTAATGTGGTTGTTATATGGTGCATACCTGTATTTTTACGTTTCTTGTGGGAGTGGTCACTTTGTAGGTAAGGCTGTTAGTGACTAAAGACGAACTCTTTCAGATCAAGTTACCAAGTTCTAAATCAGTTCAAAACCATTTCAGTATAGTCTCTGATCAAATGCGTCTCGTCTTTACAACTGATCATCGAAGCAGTCTGGGATGCGCCGGATTTGGTCTGACAGAGGAATAGGCGCCGATGTGCTGCACGGCATTGGGTTCGAGGCTGTGGGCGGAGCTCGCCTGCCGGTACAGCACGATATCTTTGGCGTTTCCCTTTGCGCAACTGACAGCATCCAGCAGAGCTGCGACGTGATAGGAGGCATTTCCAGGGAACAGCATGGCGGGTGTGCAGCACTCTGTAGCCGGTGATACAGCATAAAACTGGGGCAAAATCCGCCTCAGCTCCAGGAGATAGTGTCTCCCTATGAGCTCAGCTCCTGCCATTACGTAAGCCACCAAGAAGAGGAAGAGGGGCAATGAAAATGGTCGTGAAAACCGGGTGATAAAAGGCAGGAAGAAAATAAAGGCAGACGCCCCCACCACTCCCAGCCCAACCCACTCGAGGATGCGGTACGGCTCTGGGTTCCAGTAGCGCTGCAGCCGTTCTGGGTGATATAACTTCACATAAAGCGACCTTGAAATAAACCTGCGATGTAGCAAATCCCGTACGACGGCGAAGAAGTCGCTCCTGGGCAGCGCGTCGTCCTCCAGCACCACCAAGTTCTTCGGCTTGATCAGCTCCATGCTTTTGCGAATGCAGAACACGTAATCCCTTTTTTCCTTCTCGAAGATGTTCACATTCTCGTCGACGCCCTTCGGCCTTCTCACCACGCGGTACTGTTTCTCCACGAGCGCGGCGTCTTCGTTCTTCAGCGGACCACTTTCCACGTCGCACACCAACACCGCGGCACACGGGGGTTCTCCACACTCTCGTCTGAGAACATCCAGCCGCTGCATCACCTGCAGTAGGTAGTGATAGCCCTGCCCTTCATTCCTTCGCGCCGTCACCACCATCACTAGCACGTCGGGCGACATGAGACGCTCTTCGACCTGCTCCTCCAGAGCTCTGCGATCCGGCATGTCCTTCCAGTAGCTAAGAGCATCCTGGCCGTTAGTGTAACTCCTCTGCAGAGCCTCATTGCTCATTCGATCCAGATACACCGATTTCAGGAAGTAGTATGAATACAGGTGGTGGTGGCAGCACAGTGGAAGGATCACTCCAAACGTCAGCACACAAACAGCAAGCGCACG
This sequence comes from Parotocinclus spilosoma, assembly GCA_033117975.1. NCBI lineage: Eukaryota > Metazoa > Chordata > Actinopteri > Siluriformes > Loricariidae > Parotocinclus > Parotocinclus spilosoma. Next base: position 16,289 of record JAVSBV010121345.1, on the reverse strand, counting down.
AGTCACAGGGTTTGACAAACGCAAGTGCTGCAGCAGGGTAGCTTTCCATCGACGCATTGGAAGGAGTGACGGTGTGAACAGAGCTCTGCAAACTGCTCTTCATATTAATACTCAGGCTGCAGAATCCAGGCTTTCTGCAACACACCTTCCTGTGTCAAAGCATAAAGAAAGTAGGTGTGAAGGACATACCTGGTAGAAAAACATGTATTGTCACATACAAGGTGTGGTACAAATGGATCATGAAACTGGATCTGACAATCACAATGTTGCTGACGATTCCTAAGCTTTATTATTTTCTTTTGTTGCTTGAATGGTTCACTGACTTTTGGATTGAGATTAGATATTTTCCTCCGAATGTGGGACTTGTCATAATACAGAAAGAGAAAATGACAGAACTTTAACCTTAAGCACTACCAAATGGAACCAGACAAAAATGATCTCGATACTCACAAATACTGCTGTATTAAAAGCCACTGACCCTAAACTGGAGTACGAAAGTGTTTTGCTGCCACGCAACATTTACAGACATTATAGAACATTGTATTATTACAGGACAGACAGGTCACGCTATTGATTCTCGCCGGATATTCAGACATTACAGCAGCAGGAGCAACACTAAAATATTGCTCATTTGCATAATCAAGCTTTCTTTGACTTCCCATTTGCTTTTCTGATGATCTTGTTTATTAACATAAGATAAAAAAGCTTATTTTTTTTATTGCTTTATTCATACATTCAGATAAAAAAATGCAATAATTCATTCGTTCATTCACTATCTTCCGCTTAATCCACATGGGATCGTGGGCAAACCCTTGCCCACCCGACAACTCTGGGCGCAAGGGCAGTAACAACTTTAGATGGGACGCCAATCCATCGTAGAGCACACACACACACACACACACACACACACACACACACACACACACACACACACACACACACACACACACACACACACAAACAGAGTCACACACTAAGGGTCACTTTAGAGACACCAATTAACCTAACACACGTCTTTGGACATGTGAAAGGAAACCGGAGTACCCAGAGTAAACGATATGGCCCTTAAACAATATCACAATATTTTAGGGTACTTTTGCGATATTGATGTATTTGCCGATATATTTCAACAACATACAATTACAAAACATATTTTATACTTTAAAATACCCGACCTCGCTGCATTTATGACTTTCCTCGTGCTCTATGTGCTCCTGCTTGAGGTGGTGAAACAGATTCGATTTATTGTTACAGACCTTTTGCGTAACTTACATTTCGCTGTAGTTTGTTGTTAATTTGATATTTTAGGGTACTTTTGCGATAACGATATATTTGATGATATATTTCAGCAAAATACATTTATAAAAAATATATTGTATACTTTAAAATACCTGACCTCAGAGGTACTTTCCTCGTGCTACAGGTGGTGAAACAGATTCGATTTATTGTTACAGACCTTTTGCGTAACTTACGTAGCACTGTAGTATCACTGTAGTTTGTTGTAAATATGATATTTTGTACCAAAACCACCTCCACACTACCGAAGTCGCTCCCCTTTTTCTCCACCGCAGAACCACTTTCTGCTATTACTGTCACTCTGCCTATGAGATTTACACTGTGTAAATTCATTACGTCATTATCGGAATATCACGATATGGATATTTTATATCGCCTAAAAAATTATACCGGTATTATCGTGAACGATACGTTATGGCACACCCCTAACCCAGACCGGACCACTCCCACTGCGGTGGTGCTACCCAAAATGCACTAGTAAAGATAATAAACAAACTCTTAAATATTAGAGAACAAAATCGAGTCTCCTGACATAATTCCGTTTCAGGCTTTTCTCCTGTCCTGCAACATTTGTCAAACACTTTAGATTTCTGCTGAGTTAAGGTCCTAGACTATGGAAACCAAAGGTCCAGGGTTCAAACCCCACCTCTGCCAAGCTGCGTCTGTTGGGTCCCTGAGTAAGCTTGAACCATATCAGTGTTCCTGTAGTGGAAGTTATGTGGAATACAGGTGCAGCAGAGAATTGTGTTCGACAGCCTGAACGTCCCCGGACAAAAAGTCCGATTTTAGAGTAAAACTGTAAATTGCTCGACAGTTTTAATGGTCACAGTCTGATCATACAGTTCTACAGATACTACAGACTCTGACTTTCTGGTGGTAATTTGGCCACTTTATGGTTCTAACGTCCAATATCGTCATAGTTCATTTTGATTTATAGATCATTTAAGCAATGTTTCCGTTTACTCATGCAAATTATTTTAAATCGATATCATACTTCTTCTATAACTCGGACTATAGCCAGCCATTATCTATGCAGGAAATAACAATATTATATATCTAGTAAACTGTAAAAAAAAAAAAAAAAACCGTTGCACGAGATACACTACCTCACAACACCGTAGTAAATCGTAATATTAACATCCTGACCTGGATTGTTTTTCTTTAACATTTATTTATTTAACGCTTTCATAGAAAGTCAGTGAACTTTAACTCCTCCCTGCTATGCAACATTTCCCCTGTAACAAACATTTTGCAGGCCTACAGACCACACATATCAAACATATCACAGAAACAGATCCGCATTTAATAAAAACCGATTCTAACCTATTTTGGTCAAGAATGATCTCTAAATAATGACATTGCTTTCGCTTACCTTCTTCACCATCCACTTATTCCACTGGCCACCGTGTGATGTCATAAGACAGCGCGTCCACGTAATGTTTAGTTGTTGAGTCACGTTTTGGTTATGAAATGACGGCAGGAATCAGTTTCATGTGCTAAAACCCAGAGTTCATTCATTTCCAGACAGAGATGAGCTAATACTAACGTCCAACTAATGTCCAATCTACCGCTTAAGTAACTCTCCTTTATACAATCTGCATATTATATTTCAAAATTCAGAACGGAAATGTCCATTATACACGCATTAGCACAATCTGTAATAATGTGATCGAAAATAAAATGAGATTAGATCATAATAATCGTTAAATTATATTAAATTATTGAGGGTACGTTAGAGGGCGCTCAATGTAAGCGGAATAAAGCAGTTCAGCGATAGCGAAGAACGATTAAAGGTACAGTGTGTATTTTTTGGGCCAGCCTTATTTAGTCCCGTTGTTCCCAAATTGTTTCTTCCCCCTGTTTATAGGTAATGATTTCGAGCCCCTCCACTTCCACACATATACACGTCTTTTGCTTTCAATATCCCCTGGAATCGAATTTAAATATCTTCTTATTGATCAACAATAAACAAGTGCCATAGTTCTGGTACAAATGTACTGTATACTTTAAAAGTGGCCAAATTACCATCGAAATCCATGGCAGAACTGTGAAATAATTTAACATCAGTTCATAGTGAACCAAGTTTACAATTGTACTATGAAATATGACAGTGGAACCTTGAAGTGGCCAAAATACAATTAAAAATGTAAAGTCATTTACAGTTTTACTATAAAAATACACAGTAAGTTTTTTTCCTGGGATAATTGGACTTGATATAACTGTGCCTATCGTGAATGACCATTGGGACCAAGAGAGATGTTAAATAATAAAACAAATGATAATGTTGACAATGGGGATAAACCATACCAAGCATGGCCTGTAGAGAGCGCACTATATATGGGAATAGTTTTCCTAAGCACAATGAGTATGAAATTATTCATTATTATACATATTTAGCAGGTGCCCTTATCCAGAGCGACTTACAAAAGTGCTTTAAGACATCAGTAACATAATCCATTCTGCATAATCAGGAATCTAAACAAGAATACACTTCTGAAACTGTAAAGGTTGTGGTGTTTTGGAGTTGGAGTATGAGTATGAGTATGAGTATGAGTATGAGTATGAGTATGAGTATGAGTATGGTGTGATCACAGAATCTGAACAGAGATCCAGCATGAAAAGGGTTTCAGTATGAATTTACAACTCACTGTTGTTCTGGATGGTGATATGGTATGCAAAGCTGTTTGATCCTAAACTGTTGTCTGAAAATCAAGCAGCTCAACTGATAAAACTGTATTATTTTTGCAGCATTAGAAGCTAAACCACTTATCAACACAAAATAGCTTGGATCACAATTTGTTTAGTGTCCAGAGTACCAGTGTCCAAAACTCAATATGTGCTGGTCATTCTGAATATTTTAGCAGTGTGGGTTCTCTGTGGGTAACTAGATTTCTGATATCCTATTATAATGTTGTGTATGTATTATATTTAATACTTGAGTTTCTCATAAATAATAAATTAAGAATTATTTTATGATCAAATAAAAGTAGTTGCTGCAGCTTAGCCCAAGAGACAATAGCATAATAGAGGCACAAGTTAAACTCTGAATAGAATGGTTAAGTCAACATCTGAAATATCAATGTCCCCAAACCATAAATATGACTTAATTAGGAGAACTATAAAGTTCTGTGATCTCCATGTACCATAATATCACTAGCCATCACTATGCCCATACCTGCTGCCATTTTACAGTCAACTGCTGGAATGTTTTGGAAGGTAAGATAACTTAGAGGAAGCAAATCCAAACATAGGGCGATACAAATACAAACAACACATCTAGGGCGACGGTGGCAATGAAAAACGCCCTAAAAGTTATAAGGAAGAAACCTTGGGAGGACAAATACTTAAAAAGGGACCCATTCTCCTTGGATGATATACTTAAGAATAAAATGTAATAAAATTAAATAGAGGTTAACTAATTTAAATGAAATATTCTGAAGAGCATAATAAAATAGAGAATAGAAGCTATAGCATTACTATAGTGTTTCATGCTTATGGCTGCATGTTCTGTTTTCTCAGGGTAGCTCTAGACCCTACTTAGTCTTTACCAGGAAAAGTAGTGTTAAAGTTAAAGATAAAAAAATATATAAAGAAATCAGAAATCTGACAACTTTATAGGAGGGTTAAACATTGTTTAACAAAGTGCCAGCTCATGTCAGTGTTATAAGAGTTAAACATTCTCAAACAAGTCGAATTATCTATGCCAATACCTGTCACTTCCCTACTCAGCTCTGCTTCTTAGGTTCATTTTAAACCCTGACAGTTTGAACCTCAATGAATAAAACATAACCAACTGTACTTCTTATGTCTTTATTGAATGCATTAATACATTATTTGCAGTACAGTTTAAACAGTCATAGAAGTCAGTTAGGAAGGCTATTTCTAAACCTTTTTTTTCTCTGTTTGGTATCACGAGTTTAAAACCTGTCAAGCATGTCCTTGCCCATGTGTGTATGGGTTTGAAGTTTGATGAATCATCATTATTAACCTAGGAATAGTCAGTGTGTGAATGACCTTTGTCACTGATACGAATAAGATATGTGTTATGTGAATTGTGCAACTAATTGCAAGAGCTGGTCATATTTCAGATGTGCCGCTCTCAGGTATATTGTGGATCTGTGAGCTTAAGTAATAACCTCAATAAACTGGAAACCGATACTGGTTTATACACGGTAATGGTTTATATGGTCTGCATGTCCTTCTCATGTTTGCATGGGTTTACTCTGGGCACTCTGGTTTCCTCCAACAGCCCAAAGACATGCATTAGGTTAACTGGTGTCTCTAAAGTGGCCCTTGGTGTGTGACTGTGAATGTAACTGTGTGTGTGTGCCCTACGATTGATTGACACCCCATCTAGAGTTGTTCCTGTCCTTGCACCCAGAGTTGCCGGGTGGTCCCCTAGCCCATTACATTTACATTTACATTTACTGAATTTAGCAGACGTCCTTATCCAGAGTGACTTACAACTCATACAGTCTTACAATTTAAGCAATTGTGGTTAAAGGGCCTTGCTTAAGGACCCAGCTTGGCAGAGGTGGGATTTGAACCCAGGGCCTTCAGAGTTCAGTGTCTTAACCGCTAGGCTACCACAGTCCCATGACCCCGTGTGGATTAAGTGGAAGATAACAGATGGATGAATGCTAAGATTATACTGCTAAAATGAATGAATCACGCAATGAATGCAAATTATGAAGCTTAATGGAAAATTCCTACATCGCACAATAGTCTGAAACATTAGACTGTTTGAAGTTGCATGTTACATAAAGTTGTATGTTAAAAGCTGGAGATGAAGTGTAAAGTTAAAGCTGATGATGAAATGTTAGGCTGAAGCCAGGACAATAAGGACAGTGCACCAGATTTACATTGAAAATGCGATGTAATCTTGTTTAAAATGAACGTCTTGAAACTAGTAGTAAAGTACAAGAAACTAACAGTCTGTCAATGCTGTGTCATTATGCAAATGGTGTGTGTGTGTGTGTGTGTGTGTGTGAGAGAGTGTGACAGAAAAATAGTTAAATATATATATTTTTGGAAATGCAAACTAAACTTAAATGCAAAGTAAGGTGGAGTGTTAACTGCCTTTTAACACACAGGACACTGTAGAAGTTACAGTTAAGACATTAAAGTGAGAAACACCTTGATGAGGCACAGACTGATGTCTGCACTGCTCATTAAATACAGTAGAGACAGAGCTGCACTTCCTCACTGAATGTACCACATTAAAAGAAACATCCGAACTGCATAACTAAGCTCTCACACCCTAACAAACTGCCCCACCCACTGGGGGACTGTAGAGAAAGCTGTTCACTACCCAACCCCAAACCAGGACACACACTTTATACTCATTCACACTATCATTTTATTTTATTTGACTTGTTTTTTTCTTCTCACTTTAATGGATATACTTTACTCTGTTCTATTATATTTGAATTACTGTAATAGCTCTTTAAAATAATACTCCAACCATTTCATGTCTATTTACTTTATAACTTTTGTGTACTATTGTATTTTACGGCTGTATCTATATTTTATGTATATTTTGATTCTTCTGTATCCTCCTGAGACCCTGTGTCCTCATATGTGGACATTACATATCTGCAATATTAGCACTAATAGAAAGCTACAGCATCCGTAAAGATCAAGTACTCATATGAGGATCTTGTACAAAGACAAATTTTATTTTGAATACTTATGTACTACTAATCACAAATAGCTAGGTGCAATTAAAATGCACACCAAGCAAAAGTCCAGGTCTCAGGAGGTTAAATATAGGAATTATTTGACATGAATATTATGATCTACAGTACAAAAGTCTTGGCCCACCATTACATTAGATATATCATTGCATTGGGAATGATATAATGACCATATGTAATTGCAATATATTTTAATGCTTTAACTTTATCAGTCTTGTTACAACCAGAAAATACAGGAGATGCATGTAAAGTATTAAAATACAGCTTCTTTAGGCTGTAGTAATTAATATTTAGCTTGGCCTCCCCTTACACCAGAGCAACAACAGCTTCATGGGGATGTCAAGTGACCCTGCTACAGTTCAAAGACGCTTGATCAGAATTCTTTGTTTTGGAAGAGTAGCAGCCAAGAAACTTTTTTTTTTTATAATGGGGAACGGGGTGAAAAATGTAAGATATTCAAAAGCTCACAAAGACTGGATTTGTAATTACTATGGAATGACGAATCAAAGTTTGAGATTCCAATCGTAGTTCTAGCATTTTACAATTTACTAAAACAACAAATCTAATGGCAGCCTGAGACTTTTACACAGTACTGTATAACTAAACCTTTTTCCTTTGGCAGATTTTCCATTTGGCAGCCATATTTATAAGTGCTGATAATGGATCACATTTTGGAACCTGAACTTTTGGAACCCCCCCCCCACACACACACACACTATATATATATCACAACCCATGTTTCTGGTTTGTGGGTCCACAAACATTTGGCTTTATAGTGTAAGTTGTTGTGCTTTGGCACCAAGTGACTAAAACCTTATCTGATGGTGAATTTGCAATGGCCTGTTTGATGGAAGTGTGTTTGAGTATCACGTTATAAAGAAGTCTTTAGAGTGGTATTTTTTTCAGTGCTTATCTGCTTAGTCTGTTGTCTCAGAGCTTGTCAATCAGGTTCTGCATGGGCTGGGCACTGACGCACTCAAAATGTTATCCTGCTAAAGCAACTATTGCTATTTATTTGCTGGTGAAATGTAGAAGCTGGTTTTTCCACAAGCCACTGATAAAAGCGCATCTCCTGGACATTTGCACTTAACACAGACACAGGACCATGGCGAGCTCTGGCATGCTTCCGAGTGGACTATCAATCTGCTGTTCTATTCCAGACTTGCTCTTCTTGCCTGAACTTGTGAGATTCTATTTAATTTTTTTCTTTAATGAACATGTATACTTTTTGTTAACTTCATTCAATTCATTGCAAAAGTTCTTTGTTATGCAACTCAAAGTTGATCAAGATTGACAGATGAGTGTATCCAGAAGGACTAACAGAAGTGTATTCTTTTTTATATACAGTAATACATACCAGCGCAATCCACAGGTCAAGAACTCAACTAAATCTCTGTAAATCCAGTGTTGGATTCCACACGAATGTGCTCCATTCAGAACTATTTTTTTTTACTGCTTGCAGACAAAACAATGTAAAACAATATACAAGGTTCACATTACAAAAAGCTCAAACCATTTCAGACAACCAAAGTGTAAGGATGCATTTATTTTCCAATACTGATTAGACAAAACTTTATTTGGTTGAAAAAGACACTATCCAATTGGAATTTGAGTCATTTTTCTTTTAATTTGACAAAATTGTATTATGAACTATTTATTTTATTTATTTAACTGATCATCTTCTGTTTTAACAATGTAATACATTTATTTTAGGTATTTATTCAATGTAAACCAAATCCAAAATTGTATTTAAAAGAAAAGATCACCCAATGCCATTTAATTTAAAAAGGAAAAAAAGGGGATTCAGTCAATCTTGTGGTTTAACAAAAAAGATCAGGCAACCACCATTTGTTTTAACAGAATGATCAGCCCTTATGATCCAATAAAACAAATAGTTTTGTTTACTTCTGCATTTCAACAATTTATAGTAACAAAATAGTAACAAAAATAGCCTATTTTATTTCCAATTAAATCAGGGGTTAGCCAACGCTTTACTTTTGTTTTAATGACTAAATTGGTTTCAACAAATGATCTGCTCAACTTTTTTTGACAGGAAAAAAGAAAGTGGCTGTGTTAACAAACTTACATGCATGCACATGATAGGACACAAAGTGACTGCGGCTATATTTAATATTGCTGATGCATTTATATTGTGTTAATCAGGCATTGTTATGTTGAGCTCTATTCTTGTGTTTTGTGTGCAGGTATTCGGGGGGCTGGTATGGATTTTGGTAGCATGTACGTACATTATCCCCTATAACCCACAGGCCTATGTCATGGCCGTCTCACTCTTCTGCTTTATAGTCACATTCCTCTGGATAATTTTCTTCCTCTGTGGGACTCACCATAACCACCATTCCTGGGCTGCTGCAGTAAGTCCTAAAAGAGAGACACATATGCAAATAAACAGGTTTTTAGTAATGTTACACAGACAGCCACCGCCAGGAACAGAAACTCTGCTCACACTGTCCAGTTTTATTTCCATGTCCTTCCAGAAAGCTCAGAGTGAAATAACCGGTTCTGCCAAACATCACCATGTAGTGTGAATTAGGAAACAAGTGTATTTACAAGCAATTCTAGCACTGCTTCTTGAATATACTTTTGGTTCCATTTCTGATCATTTACTAGTTCTGTGAATTTCAATCTATAATATATTTATATCAAGTTTGTGTGTGTGTGTGTGTGTGTGTGTGTGTGCAGGACACCATCTATCATGGTTTTGCCTCTTTGCTGTACATCAGTGCTTCAGTCTTGCTTGCCTTCATCACCATCATTTTTGGACCTGGGGCAGACATAACATACAAACTGGACGTCGCTGCAGTTGTAAGACAGACTAAGAAAATATCTCCATATTTCGTTCTTTCATCCTGTCCCACTGTTTTCTCTAGGCAGATTATAAATCTATTGCACATAAAGAATGTTATTATCAAAAATATAACATAAGCTAACAAGATCTCATTATATAAATCACACATTTAAAAATAAGTAACGGATCAGCTGGAAAGGGAATTGTAAAAATGTTATCTAACCGTACAACGTAATCCGTGTTTGTTTTTCAGGTTTTCTCCTTTGTGACCACACTGCTGTACGTCATACACACCTTATTCTCAGCCATCCGGTGGAAATCTTTTTAAGCTATGCTTAAAGGGAAAAGAATGCATGTGCATAGCCTGACTAACAAAACTGTTCAAACCAACTTTATTCCCATGAGCAACAGGTCAAACAGAGCGAAGTTAATTTAATAGAGTGTCTCCCTACAATTGTTGCATTTTTGCCATTGTTTGAAATATTTTTCGTTTACTCACTGAAGTTAGAATAAATGTTTCAACCAAAAAAACGTGTCTTTCATTACACACGTGGGTATTATTACTGACTTTTGATTTAATCATTTTAAAAGTACCTGTTGAACTGGAAATGGTTAATGACCAAACAAATAATCATCATATGCTAAACTTATATGGTTAAACCTTAAACACTCCCTTATCTCAAATGAAACAAGGAAACATGCAGATAAATAAGAAAATCTGGAATAATAATGACATCTCATTGATATTGACTCTTTTCAAACGTTTTTTAGAAAGTGAGGCTAGGAATGAGAATCATTAAACTTTAGCGCTAAAGCTAAAGTCTGAAGATAATTAACAGTCTGCAGGACGGATTAATAACGTGCCGTCTCATCTAATATTGCATGAAGTTAATGCTAGGAGTTATTATTTAGAAAAAATCCAATTTATATTAATGTTAAAAAAAACTCAGAAAAAATCTGAAAACTAAAATCCTGAAGCTAATTCTAGCATCAGGGTGAAACTAGTGCTAATGACTTAATAAAAGTTTCATGCTGATGCTAAGGCTGGAATGATTCAAATCTGCATCGTGCTTTAACTGAATAATTTATGCTAAAGAAAAGGTCATGGGCTTCTGTTAAACACGGAAGCAAATCGTTAAAACTAATACTTAATAACAATAATAATCTAATTATGTTCCACTATTAAAACTAATGCCAACGATGAAGCTAATTATTACAAATGGCGCTGTAATAAACAAGGCAAATGCTAACAGAAATGAACGCTTTAAGTATGTGCAATAACAATTGACTATATATTTGTATATTGTATTTGTACTTTGATTTATATGTGCTGTAACATGAAAATTTTCCCTTGTGGGATAATAAAAAGCTATCGTACCTTCCATTTATTATCTTCCGCTTAATCCACACAGGCAAAGGCAGGAACAACCCTAGACGGGGCACCAATCCATCGTAGGTCACCCACACACAGTCACACACCAAGGGCCACTTTAGGGGGTTACAAACAAAACCACGCATGTCTTTGGACTGTGGGAGGAAGCCGGAGTACCCAGAGTAAACCCACGCAGACATGGGGAGGACATGCACACTCCACACAGAAAGGACCCATGAAATGAACCCGTGACCTTCTTGCTGTAGGGCAGCGGTGCTACCCACTATCTTATATTATCTTATCTTATCTTATCTTATCTTATAACTGTATGATGAAGCTTATTGGTGCTGACATTTAAACCTTCCTCAGAAGATCATACTAAGGCCCAACTTTTTAAATAGCTCGTTCTTCGGATGTGCCTACTTAAGAATCTACTGAGGAGGGAGGAAAAAAAAAATCTCTATTTTTTAGCACTTTTCAATTTTCTCGAGGACTATGTGGAATCAATATAAGGAAGGAGAAAGAAATAAAAAATACATTTTATTTTAAAATAAAATTGATTTAACTGAATCTGGAAAAAAAATTAAATGAACAGAAGAAAAGCGTTGGCTCTCCACCGAAGGGCAGAAAAAAAGGAAAAAATAATAATAAAAAAAAAATTCAACCATTGGTGCTGCGGCGCATCCGAGAAATACCCACCCCCAAATTTTTTTTTTGTATTCTTCAAATTTGATCATCAGCGAATCCGTGAAACAAGCAATAAAAAAAATTCTGGCCTAACATTTAGTCAATGTCTTCCTCGTTAGAAAGACAATAATAAAGGTTAACTAGAGAGGGAATTGACTTTCTTCAGCGTACATAGTGTTTGTACGAGGAAGCCTAAAATTTAAGGCTCAATTACCTCACAAATAGCTTAACGCTGCTAAACCTGAACAGAATGCTTTAGTCCAGGTCTATTTGACTTTAGATCTGTTGTTTCCAAGCTTGCTCTTCAGGTCCTTTAAGACAATGGTCCTTGCTACAGAGAGGCACTCCTTTTCCATTCTTTGATTCAGTGGTTAGGTGGAGAGCTGTATTTAAATCAGGCTCTTCCAGAAGCAAGTATTTTAACAAACAGATACGTTCCGTTGGTCATTTGCACCTGTTAAGCTAAGAAGATACACTTGAACCATGGCGAATTCTGGGATGCTACCACAAGGATTGTCCACCTGCTTCTCCATCCCAGACCTGCTCTTCTTGCCTGAACTTGTGAGATGCTCTTTTCATGACAATTTTTTCATAATTTTTGCTGTTGCTTAAATGTAGAATTAAGTAGAGTTAGCCAGGTGGGGATGCACTTTTAACTGTTGTTAAGGAAAACAATAACAGGAAATCAAAGCATACAACAGTGTTACATTTATTTCGTTTGACAATGCTCAGTAAGAGTAAAATGTAATTCACCTTACGCTATATCGTGCTCTAAAACATCTAAAGTTCAGAATCGCCTTTCTCAAGAATTGCATCAATCTTCTTTTGTAAAGTCAAAGCCATTCAAGTTGTTGGATTACCAAAAACATAACCATTGTACTGTATTTAGAAAAAAAGGCTAAGTGGATCTCACCAGGATAGTAAAAGAAGCAGCTTGTCCAGAAACTACATATATACAAATGTGTATATGTAGAAACAGAAGCATGTTTGTACTGAAGCAGAAGCTATACAGGTCCAGTTGAAATTGTACACAGCAAATGTTGCTGCAGCTGTAATGCATTTCAAACAAGAGTAACATTTAAAACTGGAAGAAAGGAGTAATGTGGTGAAAGAGCACACCCATTAAATGGTTGAACCTTATAACACCTTGCTGTGTGAATCTTAAGAACAAAATGTCCTCCAAGCAAACTACACCTCTTAGAAATAACTGCCATGGGTGTAGGTTTCAAATTGGCCCTGTTTACATGCAAAACATTTCTGAACAAGCTGTACAAACTGATAAAAATAGAAGGTAGTGAATGGTATCTGTGTTTGTATGAAGTAGGTTTGACGCTACAAGAGGTCAAACCTGTAAGGAATGAGCTATAACATTCATGCCCATTGTCGCTGTTGTTATTTTTATAATAAAGGACACACTCCTGAGCAACAACAATGGGCCAAACCCAAAATTGATTCCACTCAATTGCAAAAAGTAGTTGCAAGATGTTTCCAGTTCAAGTTTGAAATAATCTGATAAGGAACAAACAAAGAACAACACATGTCTTGGAAGACTTTGAACGCTCAGAAATGTTAGTTTCAGTTTTATGACAATTCAAAGATTTTATCTTCATTTACAAGATGATTAAGTGTAAGAATTTCCCTGTTTCAAACAGCTTACGGAAACAATGGTGGCACAGGTCTCAGGAGTGCATTTTCTTAATTATGCATTCAAAGACATGAATTAGGTTCACTGATTATGCTAAAGTGGCCCTACTGTTTGTGACCTATAATGCACTGGTGCTCTGTCTAGGGTTGTTTTTGTCTTTTGCCCTATGCCACTGAATAGGCATCGGCTAAAATATAAAAAAAACAACAACTTAAAGATCAGTGGAATTTTTTTTTATTTTTGAGTCCAATCCAGAACAACATGTTATAATTGCAACCACCAACTTGCAACAGTTATTATTATTTATTATTCATTATTATTTACTTTATAACCTCTTTTATACAAATGGTCTAAATGGTATTTAATTACACAGTCTTAGTTTGTTCGATAAGAAAGAACAAAACGTATAAAAACCTTTAAGGTAACAGTTGACGGAACAGCCCTAATATAAGCTTTCTTTAGTAACATTCTCATTTATTGTCTTGACATAAACAAATGTCGCTTCAAAAGGTTACCTGTGTAAACACCTGGAACCACACGAGAGCCGTTTATGTAAAAACTCTACATTTGCAAGTCAAAATAAGGTGAAGTAAATAAACTTTAGCTATTTTAGTGGCCTAACAATTAATATGGACAAAATAAATGAGACACCCACAAACTATACCTATAGAAGCTTTTTGAAAATATCCCATTTAAAATCAAAAGGCATTACAATGAAGTCAGTCCCCCTTTGCATCTATAACAGCTTTTATTCTTCTGCTAAGGCTTCCACAAGATTTTGGACTTGTGTCTGTGGAGCACTTTGGTCATACATCTAGAAGAGAATTTGTGAGCAGAGACACTGATGTTAGACATAACGGCCTGGCTCAAACTCAGTTCTTTTTCATCCCAAAGGTGTTTGATGGGGTTAAAGTCAAGGCTCTGTGCTGACCAGTCAAGTTCTTCCACATCAAACTCACCCAACCATGCCTTTATAACCTTATGTTGTGCACTGGGGAACAGCAAAGAGACTCCCTTAAACTGTCCCCACAAATTGAAGCATTAAGATTTCCTCTCACTTGAACTAAGGGTCCGATGCCAAACCCTAAACAATAACCACATAACATTATGCCTCCTCAACCAGACTTTACAGATGGAAGAGTGCAGTCAGACAGGTACAGTTCTCAGATCAGACTGCCAGATAAAGGAGCATGATTTGTCACTCCAGTGAACACATTTCCACTGCTCCGGGGGTGGTGTGCTTTATACCACTCTATCCAAAGCTTGGAGTTGTGCTCGTTTAATATCAAGGAGGAAAGGAATTTCAAGAGCAGACTCATTTAAATGGTGGAATCCTACTCCAGCATCACACTTAAATTTAGCGAGAATTTAGAACGACCAATTCTTTCACACATATTGGTAAAGGCTTACTGCATGGCTAGGTGCTTGATTTTGTACACACACATTCAGTGATTACGAGGTGTGCCCAATATATTTGTTCATATGGTGCATTTTGAGTGGAAATACCAGCTTTACTCTGGAGAGGCAATAAACTCCAATAGTGTTGGCTGGCCATAATGATTTAAGGGCTTATAATATTACTGTCTATGTAAAAACAATAACAATAAATCTCCATGTGATCACATATGTAAAAACGGCGAGCACTGAGCAAATATATTACAACGTATGTAAGTTGAATGAATCCATTCCAGACCCCTACAAAGTCCACAGTGTATTGTACAGGTGCTCCCTAAATCAAGTTAAATATATAATAAACCAAAGAGTTTAAAATACAGTGTTCCCTTGCCACTTCGCGGTTCACCTTTTGCGGACTCACAGGTTTTCAAAAAATATTAATGGAAAAAATATATTGCGGATTTTCGCTGTTTCACAAGTTTTTGCGGAACTTTTACATAAAAAAAAAAAATCACAAAATTCATAAAAGTATATAAAAAATATTCATTCTAACAATAAAGGAATGTTATAAATCATAAAATATGACGATTTACACAGCGGATGAGTACTCACTAAAAACGAGATGTAACACTAGAGCATCGGCCGCCTGAGTCGCTACTTGCCGACATGACAAGTTTTTGTCTGCGATGTTGTGTTGCTGTTTGTGAAAGTTTCATTATAGACTGAATTCATTCAAGGCCTACGATGTAACCCAAACGTTCTGCAAGTTCTACGGCTAAAATAGTGTAGAAATACTTAAATAAATACGGCGTCCCTACTTTGCAAATTTTTGTTTATCGCGGGTGGTCCTGGAACATAACCCCCACCCATAAACGAGGGAACACTGTAGTCTGTTGTATCATAGTTTAGATTTACACATTAATATACTGCTCACAAAAATTAAGGGATACTTCAAAATGAAATATCCCAGAATTAAATATCCCCTAATCTTTGTGAGCAGTGCACTTACATTAACATACAGCTGCCCAAAATCATTTTACAGCTGCCCAAAAGTTCAATCTACAACAAAGCCTTCTAAACTCATGTAAATTTGCTGAGCAATGGATAGAAAGTGAAAAGGTGAGGCAAAACACTTACTCCACTGGTGAACTCAGGGTGCTAGCATACAGTAGCTGCTCATGCCAACTGCAGCCTGTGATCTGAAGGACTCGGGTCTTCTTTTCCTTTTGCCTTGCTGTCATTACCAACCATTTTAGGACCCATGGGGACTTATTTGTGCTAAAAATACCATATTGTAGATTTAAAAATAAAGAAAATGTTACGATCAGTGGTGGTGTTTTTGATCGGACCCAGAATGCGGGATAAATATATCCCCACGCCGTATAATAAGAA
>JAVSBV010121311.1:0-19099 GCA_033117975.1 Parotocinclus spilosoma | reverse complement strand
TAATTTTAATACATTTTCAAAACTCTCAAGAAAACTTTTTTCACATGGTCATAATGGGGTATTTTGTGTAGAATTTTAAGGAAAAATATTAATTTAATACAATTTGGAATAAGGATGTAACGTAACAAAATGTGGAAAAAGTAAAGCACTGTGAATACTTTACAAATGCACTGTAGCTACAGTAATCATTATACCAGTAGAAAGTTCCCCTAATGATAAGGAAACAACTGTTTGTGTTCTCCTTATTTTTATGAAATCAATCAATTATGAAGTCAATCAGTCAAATTAATTTATATATCGCTTTTCACAATGGTGCATTTTCGTAAAGCAGCTTTACAACATTATATTATAATAAGAAATAAAAAAGATGCAAATTATTTGCTGCAATAAATTAGCATTAATTGCCCAGCCCAGAGATCCTATGTTCAGTCCCGACTCTGTAGTTTGCATGTTCTCCCCATGTCTGTGTGAGTTTTCTCCAGATACATCAGTTTCCTCCCATATAAGACAAGGTTAATTGGTGATTCCAAAGTGCCCTTAGTGTGTAAGTGCATGTGCCCTACAATGGATTGGCACCCTGGCTAGTTTTGTTCCTGCCTTGTGCCCTGTGTCGCGGGTTAGATCCTAGCTCTCCCACAACCCTGACTAGGATAAGTGAAAAAGACACCTGAATGAATGATGTTCACAACTAAAACAAAAGGGCAACCAGACATTTCCTATAGCTGCTCCGAGTCAGATTGGTGACATCTACTGATGACTTGATTATTTTCCCCAAGATTTTTTCTTAGGCATGATTGTGTTTAAATGTTAGAATTTCTTCCTTAAGGTTTTGACCTGTCCATTTTAACTGACATTTATAAAGTATGTTTTGTGTTTTATTCACAGAATATTATGTCTGTTGATACGACTCTCAATCTATCAGCTGTACAGCACTGTAGACCTTATATATATGCTCACACGCTATATATATGCACCCTTTTATACGTGCTTTAAATAACAAATTAAATTGAATTATATTAGGTTACTGGCTTTAAGGTGAAGTGTAGGTGGAAGAGTGATTAGATACAGTCATATAATGTCGAACTTGTATGTTTGTGTTTGTGTGTGTGTGTGTGTGTGTGTGTGTAAAAGACTTATGGGGATATTTTATTTATTTATTTTACATTTTTTAACTTTTTTTATTGAAGGATAGGTACAGTACAGAGAATATGGTTCAGGTTCAACTACAGTTCCTTCTATTATTTTCAGTTTAACAGCAAACTACACAAATCATCCCACCCACCTTCCCTACCACCCAGTCTTATGAGGATATTTTAAATCTGGATGATGTGTTGTGTGTGTGTGTGTGTGTGTGAGTGTGTGTGGTATTTGTCCTACCTCTTCTAGGCCTGTCTGTGCTTGCCCAAGGACAATGAGGTAAAATGTGTTAACTGCAGGCTGCTAAATTACACTCAATCTCATTGTGTTCTCCTCTCCCCTGAGCAACACTGAGCATGTCACACAGTGTGTAATCTACATTTAACTATGTTAAACAATAATTGATGCATGATAATTTTGTAAAATATCAGTTTTTTTTGTAAACCATTTCCTTCAGTATTTAAACTAATATTAATTAGTTAATTAATTAACTAGTTGAATATTTCACTAGGCACTTTATCTTACCCTGAGTTGCTTCAGTATATGTGAAGAACACATCAATACCAGAAAGCATGGGGGCATGTTTCTACTCGTGATTCAGTTTATGTCACTGATTTAGGGTGGATTGTTAGCATGCTGTATAGTACAATCTTTTCAGATTTTCTCTTGCGTATCTCTTTTTGTTATTGTATGTGTGTACAATGGTGTGGCACGCTGATGCAGTGTTTTGAGTTTGCACATCTGACTCGTTGTGGTATGAGTGAGTCACTGTGTCTATGTATATGGATGTGCCCTGCAAAGGCTTGGCACCTTGTCCAGGGTTGGTTCCCATCTTGTGCCCATTAATGCCAGTTAGATCCTGACCACCCACAACCCTGAACTAAATTGTTTATAGACAATGGATGAATGAACAAATAGCTTTATCTAGAATTACAATTCTTGCAGGGTCCATGAGTGTTAAGCAAGTTCACTGATAATACCCCTGTGATTATGTTCTGTCTTTTTTCTAGTAGATTGCAAATCAATGACATCAAGGGACATAACGAATCTCTTTCTGATATGAGAACAAGCTATATCAAGACTGCTGAGAAATTCCTCGTCTGCAGTCACCACTGTCACCACTTGAAGAGCTGTACGTCACCAGAACAAAGAAGCAAGCAGGAAAAATCATCAGTAACACCTCCCAACTTGATAATTATCTATTTTAAAAATGCTATCAGGAAAGTGATTTTGTGCCCTGGTTACAAAATCTGCATGAGCTCAGCTTCGTTCCACCGACAGTTTTTGTACTACATATTATCATTATTGTTTTTGATGATTATAATAATAACAATAATATGATGCAAGTATTTCTACTACCATTTCTATATTTTAATATATTATTTATTGATTTAATTGATATGATATTAGAGATATGACAAACCGATCGTGTTATGAATCCAAATAAGTGATAAAGGTCATGTGAAAGGAACTAAAACTTTGCCTGATTCACATTTACAATGAACAGCACTAATTATCTGTATTTTACTTTGACTCTCAGGTCAGTATAAACTGTCACATAATCTAAGCCAAGAAAAGGGATGTTTAGTAAGGTGGTAAGAGGTGGTAAAGGTGGTAATTTCTGTGCATTAGCTGAGCTTGCTAATTTGCTTTGTTCCTTAAATTGTCCAGTGTTCAATGGTTCCAGAACATTCCTGTAAGACTAACGAGGGGACAGCATTTATAGCGCTTCTGTGCTGACATCTAGTGGTGAAACAGGGGAAAAGTTCAATTACAATTAAGGATTCGGTAGTTATGTCTTGTCCAGGATGCCTGCTATATGTAAAAACGCGCGCACGCACACTCTCTCTCTCTCTCTCTCTCTCTCTCTCTCTCTCTCTCTCTCTCTCTTTCTCTCTCTCACACACACACACCCACACACACATGCTCAGATACACACACACACACATGCTCAGATACACACACACATTGTTTGTTATTTGGGAAATTAAAAAAAAACTTTGACATTATCTCTACCAGATTTTTCATGCTTTTATTTCTTTGTCTAAATTTTATATTCAATAGGTTGTGGCTAGCAAATTCTAGTTCTAGCTATTTGCTAGCAGGGATAGTGCAAATTCACTTATGTCATATATAACATCAAATGAGAAATTTTTGATAATAAACATTGATTCTTGCATTTCAAGCCTGCAACACATTCCAAAGAAAGTTGGGACAGGGACAAGTTATGGCTAATGATGAATTTTAAAAACTGCAATTATTATGTGATTTCAAACAATAATTCTTATTATGATTTAGTACAAGAGTAGTGTCCACAAAGGGCAGAGTCTTTGATCAGCAACGATGGCCAGAGGATCTCCAGTGGTCAACAAATGTGTAATTAAAATGTCTAAAAACAATGTTCCTCAAAGGAAGACCAGAAGGGAGTTCCACATTTCAGTCCTAACTTGATTACTGTGGCTCTAAAATCTCAGTGTAAGTTTCTGCGTTAATGCTTCTAACAACATTGACACAATCACATATCATGACAGACCCTATCTTTTGGTTTTATTGCTGATTAAGTCTAAAGGCTGCTTTTGGTTTTTGTTCTTTGGTCTGTTAACACGTGGCACGTAACACGTTTTTTTGCACAGTAAAGATTTTAATGGTATTTGTGAATGTAACTCTATATTGTAGAGCTTGATACAGGTTTGATCAAATAATCCCTTGCCCATGTGTTTCATATCAGCTATTGTTGAATGATGGTTCTTGATGCAATGTCCTTTAAAGGAATAGAAGATTTTTTAGTGTGGGTTTGTGCCCTTGGACTTTACACACTGAAATTACTCCCAGTTATTTGAATGATTTAATTATACTATGCCCTGTATATGGATAAATATACAAATCCCTTTCAATCTTTCTTTGAGGAACATTGTTTTTCAAAAGTTTCAATAATTTTCTCACACATGTTGACAAACCAAAGATCCTCTTCTCATCTTTGTGAAAAACTCAGCCTTTCGTGCAAAGTGATTTTATACCAAAGCATGATTTCAATCACATCAGGTGAAGGCATCACCTGTTTGAAATCATAGAATTATTTTTTAGTAATTATTGACTATATTTAAATATCCCCTTATTTTGTGTATATTACAAAGTATGATTACGTATCTACAGTATCTCACAAATGTCAGTACACCTCTCATATTTTTGTAACTATTTTATTATTTTTTATTGGAATATAAACTAGTTAGTATAGTTTGTATAACAGTGTATATTTCCTGCACCCTCAAAATAACTCAACACACTGCAATTAATGTCTACACTTCTGCCATGAAAAGTGAGTACACACCCCTAAGTGAAAATGACCAAATTGTGCCAAAAGTATCAATATTTTGTGTGGCCACCATTATTTTTCAGCACTGCCCTAACTCCCTTAGGCATGGAGTTCATCAGAGCTTTACAGGTCGCCACTGGAATCCACTCCTCCATGACGACATGACAGAGCTGGTGGAAACCTTTTGAAATCTGTTAGACACCGTGCGATCCTTCACCTTCCATTTGAGAATGCCCCACTGATGCTTGACTTTTACCATTAGTTTCTTTAGCAAGGCAGTGGTCGTCTTGGGGTGTGTTTGGTTTGTTATCATGTTGGAATACTGCCCTGCGGCCCAGTTTCTGAAGCAAGGGGATCATTCTCTGCTTCTGTATGTCACAATACATGATGGAATTCATGGTTCCCTCAATGAACTGTAGCTCCCCACAACCAGCAGCCCTCATGAAACTGTTTGCAGGCTTTCTTGTATATTATACTTAAAAGAGGTTTTCTTCTGAGATGGCAGCTATGCAATTTGATATAGTGTGCGGTGTATGGTCTGAGCACTGACAGGCTGACCCCCCACCCCTTTAACCTTTGAAATAATACTGGAAGCACTCATAGGTCTATTTTCAAAAGCCACCCTCTGGATAAGATGCTCATTTACACTAATGTATTTACAAGGAAAATGGAAGTTTGTGTATGCTTGTGTACTGATGATGAGCCTCGATGGGGATCCGATGGGGAAACGTACACTGTTCACTCACAGTGGCAAGTGCACATATGTGGAGCACAGCAATATATAATGCTGTGACTAAACCTGAAATTGAACTTTAAAACACAAAAAAGGCAATCATAAGCAACTGGGAAGAAATTATACAGAACACAAACTCAACTTTTTCCTGGTTAAACCTAAATGCGTTAATTTTCTTCAGAATATTACATTTACATTTTTACATTTTACAGAATATGCATAAAATAAATACTTGCTCACTTTAGTTTCCAACATAGATATTACTTGTCAGTTCTTTACACTTCATTACTTAATTCATTATTTGACCTTCTCCAGTTTGATCTTATAAATATTCACACTTTATAAATTTTCCCTGTTTCCCTTCTTTACCACTGCAATTTATTGAATTAAAAAATTATTTCTACAGCCTTTTAGTCTCCTGAACTTTCAGTTTCAATCTGTCTTCTACTTTACTTCTTTCTTTTAACTTAACTCCTACTACTACCATTCCGTGCTTTCTGAAAAACGTTGTTTACACAAACAACTTGTACTGCCCTCTGCTACTCAGCCTTTTCAGAGGCAGCAGAGTGGAGCCTACATGTACTTAAGTCTGCTTAGGCCTTTTCAAAAGAACACATCAGAACAAGAACAGCAGTCCCTAGTGGTGGCAGCAGTTCCATGCAGCACTAAAGGATTTGAGTACTTATTAGAAAAAAATACATAAGACTTGCGAATGTTTGTGCATTTTTTCAGAGAGTTCAAAGAGTTATAAATGATGGAAAACCTGTGTTATTTGAAGTGTAGTATGGTTATAAAAGTGTCATTCTATTATATAATGGATAACTTCCAAACTGTTGTGGGCACCTAAATAATTACTCTGAAATATGTGTGTATTAGTGTATAGTTTGTCCTCCTTTGTTGCTACAACAGTCTTGATTCTTCAGAAAGGTCTTTTCACTGGATTTGTTATTTTTTGGTTTGTTGAAGTCATGTACTGATATAGGACAATAAACCTTGGTTTTTAATCAAAATTAGCAAACCACTTTTTAATAAACTTTTAAGGGTGAGACAGAAAGTTGATAAACTGACTTGTTAGGTAGGTGAAAACATATACAATGTCATATTTAGAGACACCGAGGTGTACAGCACAACCCACTTTACTGCTTTTGTGTCTATAAAGACTCTATGCCTGAATCATATTACAAACCTGTTAGCAGTCAGCGTGACTGAACTAACATAAGTCACATAAAGTGTCCACATACTGTTGGCCATATATTGCTTTGAAAATGTTTTGTGGCAGCGAGTGAATTTAATATAATATTTAGAGTTCAACAAATTTTCATATTAACAAAGCAAACTGCATACATATAACATTAAAATACTGATCTAGAACACAAACCTAATTCAAGTGTATTCAATTGACCCCAGAGCACCACCACCACCCCATAACTGAGAGAAAGAAGAAAGGTGCTGTGAACATGGTGAAGATGGGGACCATTCTATGAAGGATATACATTGCTTAACAAGGAATGTAGACAAAAAACTAGAAAAAGAAATTACTGCAATATAGGCAAGAAAGGAAGCTTGGAGAAACGCATAGGAATTATGCTTGGGGAAAGTTGTCTTCGCATCAAGTGCACCTGAATATAAATGTAATTTTATGAAGAAACCTTTTTTTAGGTAATAATAATAATGGATTTAAAAAACATTGCTTCCTCTGTTTGGTTTGGAGGGTGGAAGAGAAATTCATATAAGCTAATTGTGGCACCTTTCTTCTTTCTGTACTTTCTGTACAGTTTCAAAGCTACTATTTGGAGCACACTAATGTGCAGCTCAAGTCCATCTCACACGACCGTCTTTTTACACAACACTGGCTAGGCATGGAAGCACCAGCTTACAGCTTTTTTGTATTGCGTGTTTTTATAACATATTAATATGACAGAAATAATATGTAAGCAACAGAAGCAGGTAAATCTTCATATAAGCCTAGCATATGTACAAAATATACTGTAAAATATGTATATCTATATACACACACATATACACATACACATGCAAGTATATACAATGTCACAACTGGTTCTTAATATACAGCCTTTACACATGAATACAGACATGCTTCTTAGAAGCACTGAAATGGAATAATGTCTTAGACATTGTATAGCATGGGGGTGAGACACTAAAAACAACAGTAATAATAATAATAATAATAATAATAATAATAATAATAATAATAAAACGAAGAAAAAGACTGTGTAATGTGGATGAATGTCAATGTGTTATTGTGCTAATGTTATGGTACAGCTTTAGGCATTCACAGTTGGCATTTGGGAGGTATCATTACTAAACAACAACAACTTGTCCCTGTCTAAGTGAAATAGTTTTTGTCCATCCCTATGTGACAGGATTTAAAGTGGCTCCTCTGGGTTTAATACACCACTTCACTTAGAATTGCAAGTTAAAAGCTATCGCAGGAATGAGCGATGTAGCATATGACTGGTGGGATTGAATACTGTCATAAAAATGGACATAATCAGTAACTTGACATACATGTAGGAGCCTGGGTGGCAAAGTGGCAATTTGCTAGCCTAGCACCCTAAGGTTCGAGTGAGTCCTTGTAGTGCTGTCTGGCTAGTCTGGGCATCAGTCACCGCGTCCTGGAGTCAAGGACAAGTAAAGAAATAAACTAGGAAAAAAATGGGCAGAAGATGAAACATTGGTACAGACGTTGACTGACACAAACATTACTTGTAGGATGTCAGAAGTGTTATGCTACACAATTCTAAACTAAGTGCAACAACCAATCTTATTAGTGTGTGTTAGCATATACAGGGTTTTACTGTAAATCTTGATATCATGGTGTACCACCATTAGTATGCATAGTATGCATCGTCTTTAAAACTAATTAAAAACACCTAAGAACTACGCTTAAGTAATAAATGCAACAGCATACGTGGAGTTTAAGTGCAACATTCAACGGACGACCCTGATAATTCTTAATAACGGTTCGTCTGTGGCAAAGAACCAATGGGCTGTAGCTTTGCATTGCGTAGCATCATAAGAAGGAGTTAGTGCAGTACCTTGCTCAACAGACACGTTCAGGAGTTACACAGCACTCTGCAGTGCAAGCAAGCTGAGATGTGAAGAATAGCAATAGCAACTTTTCACAATGGCAGCTAATAAAAGCAAAGCTGAGCCTCACACAAAACTTTCTCTGGCATTCCTTTTCTATTCGTAAACAAAACCTCAGCTCACCTAAAATCTAATAAACACAAATACCCTGATAATGACTTGACTTTCCTTTTCGATCCATTTCTGTGGTAAATGGTAACTTTCAAACATAGACATTATACATTGCAACCTCAGACTTCAAACTCGAAGTTCACACCAACAATTTGGACATCAGTTTAATTTTAAAATTCAAGCAAAAATTCTGATTTCTACTTAACCCATTAACTGCCAAATATTTTTCTGAACATTTTTTACTTTATTTCTGTCCGCCTACATCCCATCCCATCCCATCAGTAGGTGAGTTAAAGCACCGGATCCCCATGGGGATCATGGTTATTAATGGGTTAAGCTCCCAAAATAAAACACTTACCGGTACAATCTTGCAAATACGATGCAAGTCACTTAATCATTCTAAAACCCCAAAGAGGATAGAGGCCTAGCGCACACTGATATGCATATTATAAACATGAACATTATATTCTAACATTATTATGTTATGTATAAATATAATAGTCTGCAAATGCAATTTCAGACACCCCCCTCAGTCTCGGTACCAGTAATGAGACATACCAAAGCTGTGTTTGCTTCAGTATCTACAAAGTTAATAAATGTCTTTATATTTCACTTATTATACTTATTTTGTGTATTTATTATTGTTATTTATTATTATTATTATTATCATCACTTCATTAATTTTCCTTATCCATGCTATTTATCGAATACAAATTAAATACGAACAGAAACATTAAAAGTCATAATAAATCGTTTGGGGTTCAGGGACAGATTAACAATATTTACATAACTTCTTATGGCGAAATTATATTCTGACTTTACAAACAAGTTGCAATTTGAATGGCCTTCCAGAACAAATTCTGAGGTTCCACTGTACATGTCTAATAGTGCGCCAAGAATTCTTGTACTGTTGTATAATTTTGAAGATGTTTCACCACTTATTATCTGGAGGCTCACAAATTCTTAGTGATTAAATTGTTCCTTAACTTTGTGTGCAAGTTACATCAGGTAATGCAGTACCACAAATTAAATTATTGTATAAGTATAAGAAATGGTCATACTAATAACTTCAGCAGGGAAACATAGATAAATACATACACACCACTGAATTCTCTTAATATTTATGTTGCATAGCCACAGATTAGGGAAAATGTCTTGAGAATTACACCAGAATCTTGGCGGCCTGGCCTTCATACTATTGGACATTTAAAATGACCTGGCTCACTATAAACCTTTACGTCACAGTCTGCAAATCTTCCACTTTCTTGTCTTCCAACTTACTTGATAACAGTATACAAACTTTCTTAATTCCTGAGCCCTGATCCACACCCTGGTCTAACCCTAATTTTGTTCTGCTATCTGGGCTCCATAGTCCAACTTAGATCTTGGTCTCGGGTCCCTCTGTGTCCAGTGTCTGGAAGGAGTTGCGAATGCGAGCTGCCTCTGCAGCACAGAGATGGCCAAAAGCTTTATTATACCACTCGAGAGACCTGCCCCTGCATCACAACACACAAACAAGAATGATTTCAATAGTTGAAGTTGACTGTAACACCCAAGTATGTTTATTGTCTGACATGTATTTTATTATTTAATATAAAGCTAAATATAAACTTACTTGAAATCCACTCTACAGATATGTGTGAGTCTGGACTTTCCTGAGCCACACGGCTCCAGCAGGTAATGTGACTCCAGAACAATACCTCTGACTCCTCCCATTGGTGCACTGTCATCATGATCAATAGAAACTGACACCAACACACACACACCGTTTGGCAAGTCCACCTGCCATGTCCTAAACAGAAAAAAACAATGAATATCATGAGGTATTACATTTCATAAATTAACATTTCTCTGAGTAATGTACTAAGCTTAGTATCCAGAAGCACAGAACACTGTCCTAAAATTATCGATAGGTTAACCATTTTAGCATGAATTCTCATTGTTTCAAGTTCAAAAACTTGAAAATAAAATATTTCCATCTACTATCTTTTACACGGGGAATACTTGGTACAACTACATTGCTACATACTGTGCATCCAAAGGTCTGAGAAATCTAGTCAAAATGCTTCTAATAACATTTTAATATTGTGTTTTTCTGGCATGGACTTCACAAGATTGTGCAAAACCTGATGCCCCAATGTTCCCAAAAGCATCTTGTGATGTTACTGAATGCTTGCGTTTCCAGTATATGAGTGACCTCATAAATGCTTGAAAAGGTTTAGGTTAGATGACTGTGGAGTAAAGTACTTAACAGTCAGCACTCATTGTTTGATGTTATTTTTCAAGTATACTGCTCACAAAAATTAGGGGATACTTTAAAATGAAATATTTCATAATGAAATCCCCTAAAGGCCTAATGAGTAGTGTACTTGTTGCAAAGTTGATGATTGTGTTTTGGGCCATTATATTTGTAATGAAAAACTTTCTTTTTAAAATTTTGGCACTCACTGTACCTGTAAATAATGTCAGAATAAAATATAAATTACTCTAGATGTTTATTTGATATAATATAATTAAAGTGGTTAAATAATTAATAAATAATAAATAAATGTGATTTGCATACCTAGTCAAAATTGTTGTTGTTGTTATTATTATTATTATTATTATTATTATTATTATTTTAATCATTATTGTGCATTAGTAGATTATAATTGAGACAAAATATCAGGCAAAATGTACAGGTGTGTCCTACCTGAGCACAACAAAGTCTCTGCTTGGGTGAGGGGCCATACTGTTGAGGGCGTACTGGTACACTTCGGTTTGCTTTTCCAGCGTTTCCAGAACCTTCCCCTGCAGGAGGTCGCTGTCCCACAGGTGGCGCTCTCGCAGCACCCGGTTTAGCAATACAGCTGGTGGAGCTTCCACTTCAACAGAGACACGCCACCTCCTCAGTGGAATTCCATCACCCACCTGAAAGAGATGTTTGTGTTTGTATATCAGTAACAGAACAGCTTGATGTTTGCTTATGTTCATTACACAAAAAGATTAATATAATAATCATAAACATAATTACAAAATTTAATAATAAATTTACTTTACAAAAGGACACACTCACTACATAATTAAAATGCATTTCATAATAATTCAATGTAATTCGATAATAAATTAATTTGACTTGCATTTTATGCATTTACTTTCAAATAAGGATACACTTTTAAACAATAATCAAAATGTTTAAAACTGTGTGCAATCGCATAATAAAATTTTGGAATATACATACTTATGATGACTTTACAGAACAATTATTGTTAATAAAGAATAACACTGTATAATAAAAGTGAAAAAAGCTTCATTCTGTGGAAAATGATTATAGGATGCTTTTATGATGATTCCCTGTGTAAAGGCAACACGTCTGTTTTCAAACAGTTTAATGAATTTATGTTAAGAATTTTATTAAAAATGAAAATTAAAAACTTCTCACCTTTTTGAATGAGACCTCCACATTGTCAATACTGGAACGGCTCACCCAGCACTTAGCCTTGTCTCTTGCCTCTTTCAACAAATTCTGGATCAGCCCTTCCAAGTGGTTACGATAGGCGACGTCCTCTTCCTCTTCATCATCTTCCTCGTGAGACTGTTGCAGTTTGGACAGCTTGTCCAGAGGGAGCGCTAGTAGCTCTGCTTCCACATACGAGTTCCTCACCTGAGTTATCATCTCCTGAGGGACCTGTAGAAAAATACAGGATTGCACTACTCCTACCAGTTTATATGGGTTACATTTTATAATTACAATATCTGGGTTACTTTATATCTTTTTTAATGTACCCCAGTGTATTTACATAAAGCCTTTAATTGTGGATAGAATGTTCTTTATATCCATTAATCTTGCTCCTGAAACACAAGGGTACCCTTGGTATGCTAGCACAGACCCAGGTTCCTTGACTCAGTCCCTGGTGAGGTGGGTTGCAAATATAGACAAACATATGGCACTAGAACTCAACCCTCTGATATCTCAAAATCAAATTCCGGTCCAGTCTCTCCATGTTCTGCATCTCCAGGAAGTTTCCACTGTTCAAGTTCAGGAGTTCCTTGAGTCACTGTGAATTAGTCTATGGGATAACACCCAAAAACGAATTCATTAATTCAACCACTTTTTAAATCATGGACAGGGTTGTTGGAGACCTGCTGCCTATAGAGCAGCAAAGTATATCCAGGAGCAAAGCAGGGCACCAATCCATATTAGGGCTCACACACTCACACACTAATGGCATTTTAGCGTAATTAATTAATGCATGTTTGAAACATCTTTGGACTAATCCCGACCCTGTTCTCCGCCTGTGTAGAGTTTGCATGTTCTCCCCGTTTTTGCAATGGGCTTTCTCTGGGAACTTCATTTTCCTCCCACATCCCAAAGATGTGTGTTGGGTTAACTGGTGTTCCCAAAGTGTCCCAAAGGGTTGTTCCTGCGTTGCACCCAGACTGTGTTGCCAGCTGACTAGAATTAATCAGTGCTTGTCCAAAATAACTTTATTTAAACTCATTATTTTTAAATATGTACATACCTATCTAATCTTTTTTTTGTATTCTTGCTATAAAAGCAACATTTACTACAGAAAATTGTGAATTCCTTCACTTCACAATTCCTGTTGCAGATATGGGTATTTCATTTTATTTATTTTTTTTACCTCAAATAGTCGGTTGCACTCAGTGATCATGTGAGCAAGTCCTTGAGTGGCAGCAAGGTTCTCATTTAGGTCCTTTTGGTCGGGTCTTCCTGTGGCATATTTTCGCTGAATAGATCTGAGAAACAGTAAAGAAACAATGAATAAGTTGTATTTTCCATTTTGTTCAAGATAAACTGCATGGACATCAAAATTTAACCTTTTCCTTTTTTTTTAACCTGAGTGACCTAATTCCTATTTTTTAACATTTCATTTATTGATTTTTTTAAATTTACATTTTACTTTACACAATGTTGCTGCACTGGATTTATGAGTTATGGTAAGCATAACTCGATTTCAAACGCTTTCTCTGTCTGTGCATGTGCACAGAGTTGTCGTGGAAATGGCTAGTGGACATAAACTTGGCTGCCGTGTCCTCTAATGCCGAATGACAGCACAATGTCACATGCTTAAGAGTGTCAGAGAGAGAGAGAACGAGACAGAGAGAGAGAGAGAGAGAGAGGGAGACAGACAGAGAGAGAGAGAGAGAGAGAGAGAGAGAGAGAGAGAGAGACTTATTTGACAGCAAATGTTACCTTGGTGAATAGTTGTCATTCTTCATGATGTTTAAATGAAAGAGAGAAGGTGCAAGACAGACAGCCAGATTCATTGGTGTCATCTGGTTCTCATCTACCGAGGAAGTGACATCGCTCAGGAAGCACAGCAGGGTCTGTAGCACTTCTCTGTTCTCGTCTGCCATCAGCATGATAGCTGCCTGAACTGCCTGCAGGCGCTGCTCTTTAGAGACGTCTACAAAGAGAGAGAGAGAGAGAGAGAGAGAGAATGACAGAGTGAGAGAAAGAGAGAGAGAGCACCCAAATTGTTTGAAAACATTCTGCATTGCTTAGCACTCATACTTGGTTAGTACACAACTATGGAATGTTGGTCCACTACCCTTTAATGGTGTGAAGCTGCTGGATATTTTCAGGAACTGGAACATGCTGCCATATACACCGATCCAGAGCATCCCAAACATGCTCAGTGGGTGACATGTCCAGTATATATCCTGGCATTCGGAAGAACTTGGCTGTTTTCAGCTTTAAGGAATTGTGTACAGAATCTTGCATCATGGGGCAGTGCATTATCATGCTGCAACTTGAGGTGATGGTCGTAGATGAATTGCACAACAATGGGTCTCAGGATCTCATCACAACATCTTTGAGCATTCAAAATGCCATCAATAAAATGAACATGTGTCCTGTGTCGTTGTCTATAACATAAGCCTGCCCATACCATAACCCCACCGCCACCATTGCACACAACATCATACACACTGCCTCAAGAACCATCTGTGTGTTTGCACTTACGCTGGTAAATATGGAGGAAGGTCTCCCCAAGTTTGCTGGTCAGCAGTGGCTCTGGAAGGTCTCTGAAGAACTGTTTCACCATGTCCGCCACATCATATGCACACTGATCTCTATAGTCCACACACTCTGGAGAGTTCTCACACATCTGCCTTAGAGCCTGTATCCGAGACTTTACACCAGACTTGCGGAAAAGCCCCACCTGACATCAGAGCAGATAAGCTCACAGTTAAACTTAAAAAAAATCACTTCATCCCAGGATTACCTGACCCATGTAAAAATAGCCTGAATATAATGCATTTTTAAACTAGCAGTAATCATAATCACAAAGGGTTTTAAATGATTGCTGCACAATAGATTGGAATAGTTAGAAGGAGAACATAGAACCTAGATGTAAAGATGCCCTGGATTTGTAGCACTGGGGGATGATCACCTATCTGTCTCCCTGCTGATGTAACCTCTGCTTTACTAGATTAGAAACACTAGTAATGTGTTTGAGGGCGTGTGCATGGTGGATCGCTGGCTGCATGCAGAGAGAGGTGGACACGGATAAAAAGCGATTAAGGATTTGGTTGCACCTGTGTCTGTAAAAGAGAAAGATAGTAGGACAGAGAAAGCAGGTACCAGGGTCTTATTTCACTGTCCCGAGGTACAGGGTACCCCATCATAGCACAGAGCCCTCTCCCTTACTCCATACAGACACGTTAGAATTCATCGTCGAATTACATACAGGTAACGTGTAGAAAAGTAAAACAGGTGCCAAACTCTCTTAGTCCCTCAATAATATGCAGTAGCTTAGAGCCATGGTTCCCAACATTGGATCCAGGCCCCCTGTTTGGGAGTGCATGTTAAAAGGGTGGATTTGGCTTTGTCTGCTATGGAGTGCTGTGAGTTTGTCAACAGACAATTTAAATTTAAAATTAAATGAACACATTCACTGGAGAAAATGTGTATTACTTAAAAAGATATTTAATATGCTTACGCTTAGTCTATAAAAGCAACCCAAGATAAAATTAAATGTAATTTATGTTAATTATTGCCCATAAAGATTTGTAATGAGTCACTTTATTCTTTTAGTCTGTGTGTGGAAGCTGGAGTGTGGTGACTGACCTGGTCGAGGCACTGGCTGCGCAGGTAGCGCAGAGCCAGCTGCAGACAGAGGGGCAGGGGCTGGCCATAGTGCTGCACATGCACAATCAGAGGTACACCAAACACATTTTTATCCCTGTTCTCTGGTCCCTTCATGCGCTTCATAAACTTTGGCACAGACCTGAGAGATGGAGACAGTGTGACAGACCTCAAGATTAATAAGACTATGGATATCTGCAGATAAACTAAAACTACACTACCCTAGAGTAAATTTTATAACAACAGGTCCAATCCAAGTGCAGGTCCATCATCCATTTGTGTGAGTGTGTAAGTACGTTACCGGTTGTGTTCATGCTTGCTTATTGAAGTTTATGTGTTTTGTTTGTGTATGACTTGCTTCTACTTATTTGTAACAAGATGTAAATGGTGTTTGTAAGCGAATGTGCCTGTCCTATTGTATGTAGGACTCGTTTGTTTGTC
Organism: Parotocinclus spilosoma; assembly: GCA_033117975.1. Lineage (NCBI taxonomy): Eukaryota > Metazoa > Chordata > Actinopteri > Siluriformes > Loricariidae > Parotocinclus > Parotocinclus spilosoma. The sequence goes on along the minus strand of JAVSBV010121311.1, from coordinate 3,160 downwards.
CTCCCACTACCTGTATATTCTCTATAACCATAGAAACTGGTTCACATTTACTTTGTCTCTGTGTGATGTTCTGTGTTAGAATAATGTTTATCAATGCACTTTTTGATTCTGTCAAGTGTCATGTGTCAGAAGTGTTTCTCTTCTGAAGTATGATGGACCTCCCCTATGCAGGGCTGTAAGAGTGCATTAATGTATTTTCTATAATTATAGTGAATTTCCATAAATTAAATATGTGATGGTATTAGCGTATCTGACACATTTTAAATTGTTTGCACACAGTTTATAGTAAATACATGTATTTTGACATTACAGTAGCATAAAAAGACTATGTGACTATTGTAATGTCTAGTTAATGAACATTTCGGTCAACATCTAGTGTCACAGAACGTAATGCGATCATTAAACTGTACACACCTGTATTTATTTTTAAGTTCAGTATTCTCTCTGTTCCTTCTGGTTCACACACATTTTCTTTCATTGCTCTGTCACATACTGAGAAAGCACTTACTTGCAATGGCAAACAACTGTGCAGTTTGCTCATTAGACATGAGGAACCCAGACAAACCAGCACACGCATATAAACCCTGCCTGATCAAACATTCCACTGAGGAACATTATCGTCACTTGTTTATTTATGTGCTAATTTAAATGCTTAGGGTAATAAGGAAATTATTAAAAATGGGTGATTTAAAGGCTATAAAACTAAATAAAAGGATATGTAACACAGCTTTGGACAGAACACAAGTTTTATCTGAACAAATCTTATAATCTCTCAAAGACCAAAACCACAAATATCATGGTTCTCTTGGTCTAATTGCAATTATCCTATCATGTATTTCCCTATTCTTACATGATCTAGCAAATCTGAAATAATTTGTGTTCAGCTTGACACTGCACTGCCATTTTTTTCATATACCTTAAAGTAAATCTCTGTCAGATTGTTTTTTGTGATGTTATATGTTAGTTTCTCAAAGCAGATGTTGGTAGTGGATTTAATAATCTGGAACTTACTGTACATTATCGTGTGCTTTTTACTATATCCATGTTCATGTGGACATGTACAGATCTTCAAAGATGTATACAACAGTTAAAAAGCTGAGAAATATAAGGCGTGGACTGCTAAAGACCAGTCTCTCATGGGGTAATTACATTAGGTAGAATGTATGGTAGCAGTTTGTGAACAACACATCACTCACCAGGTCCAGCCATGCTTGTTGGACATTGAATATTTCTCCATTATGGCTGTGAGTCGCAGGAGTGAGAACTTCTGCAAGAGGCTGAGCTGACCGGCTGATTGGCTGGAGATCTGTAATGAAGCTCCTGATTGGCTGAGGCGCTTGGACATCCTGAAGCTGGGCCACCTGAGGCTAGTGACCAGAATGAAGATATGCATTTTATAATGAATATGACAGCGCAGTTTACATACATTAACCCTACGTGCTCATTTTCATTCTAACCGCACTCATATCCTGAGAGAAACTACAGTACCAAAACTAATTGGTATGGAGACACCAGACCACCGATCATAAAGGCATATACAAGCACTCACTGGTTATACAGAACATTCCCTAATTAGTGCGGTGTCAAAAAAAAAAAGAGGAAGAATAAAATAATTTTTAAGAAGAAGAATAAAATCAAATTACTAAATTGGATAAAAATATATTACATGCTGCATTAATGTGAATCAGAACAGTCATTTTTCTGTCTTTTTGTCTTTTCTTTGTTTTTAAAAGCTATGAATTACTTAAAAACGTATTTGGTAAATAGATTTTTCTAAATCACAAAACCATTTAAATCGATTAAAACAACATTTTTTTAACATTTGTAATTATTAGTAAAAATATGTGTATATTACTATTTAAAAAGTAAACTAAACTTAAAGCAAAATAAAAAAGTAACTAACCATAAATAAAGTAAAATGTAATCTAGAAGTAAAGCTTTTTCACACTAGAAAGTCTTATATAAACAATGTAACTGAAGCATACAGTAGTATGTAGTAGACATCATGGTGGTAGAGCTAGTAGAAGCAGTATTAGAACTTGTACTAGTAGAGGTAGTACAACTCAAAATTAGAAGAGCTGTTGTGGTGAAAAAAACCATTAAAAAACACACAGTGTTTCTTACATTTACTTTGACTTTTATTTAATTGCAAACATAATGAACCCGAGATATTTAATGTTTTATCTGGTCAACTTCATTTCATTTGTTAATAAACATCCATTTTGGCATTTTAGGACTGCAACACACTCCAACAAAGTGGTTAAAGCATTGTGTAAAAGCAAAGTGGTAAAATCATGGTTCTTTTCACTACACTAAGCAGACATTTTGGAACAGAGGATACGAAGCAATTTAGTATTTCAGGTGTATGCATGGACATCCCTTTTAAAGCTGATGTCATAAAGACAGCATATGTACAGATACACAAAGGATAGTTCAAAATGAATCAACATGAATTAACAGAAAAAAAAATGAAAAAAGCAAATGCCAAGTCAAAAGTTGTTCTATAATGCAAATTAGATGCAAAAACAACTTTTATTTCATTGGTGAAAAAAGCACTATATAAAAGGCTGAAAGTGCTGAATGTTCCCTAATCTTAAAAGTGCACATCTTGCAATTTCTCTGCTCCTTGGCCTTATTGGTAAGAAGGAGCAGCAATGCCACAGAGTGGCAGGGACAGGTTTTTGCTGCCACAGGAAGACAGATATGAACCCAGACTACTCGTAATCAGCTTTATTGTGTTGTCCTATATGCCCAGCGACCAATGGTATGCATTGCATTATCTGCTGAACACTGTAGAACCTGGAGAAGGAGGACTGATGAACATTATCATTGAACCTGTGATGAGTGGTCAACTGTCCTCTTCTCTGATGAGTCATGGTTCAGTTTGCAGCCTGACAATCATCATGTCCTGATCTGGAATGAACAAGGAACATTCCACAAGAACTGCTGGGCAATCTGATCCTGTGCATGCTACATCATTGTCAGTGTGTTTTGGCAATCTTAGGTGATCATACACCCTACAAACAGACACTGTGTAACGAATTTAACATGCTTCTATTCACCCCATGAATATATCACTTGCTACACAATCACAAATTAAGGTTGCATCTCATGCAACTTTCTTTGACTTTCTATTTGCTTTTCTGACGATCTTGTTAAA